>CAVNZG010001146.1:0-36810 GCA_963693315.1 Diogma glabrata
TATATATATATATATATATATATATATATATATATTATATACATATATATATATATATATATATATACATATATATATATATATATATATATACATATATATATATATATATATATATATATATATATATGTATATTATATATATATATATATATATATTATATATATATATATATATATATATATAATATATATATATATATATATATATATATATATATATATATATATATATATATATATATATATATATATATATATATATATGTATATATATATATATATATATGTATATATATATATATATATATATATACATATATATATATATATATATATATATATATATATATATATATATATATATATATATATATATATATATATATATATATATATATATATATATATATATATATATATATATATATATATATATATATATATTTATATATATATATATAGAGAGAAAAGTTTAAGAGAAAAATTTAAATAAACGTAGAGTATTTGAAATGATCCGTATTAAACAACACACTAATTGTATGAACATTCAAACGGATACCGCTTTTTAAATAATAGTTATGATTTTGTTTTACGAAGTTAAAAAATTTTTCTTTTTTGCTACTAATAACTTATTTTATATTTATATATGTTACAGTTTTTTCATTGTATAATTGTTTGTTTTTCTGTAACTATTTTTCATTATAGTTAGCCATTTTTTATGTCAGTTTTTATTTCAAAATAGCTTTTCTGTTTTTGATATTTATGTCAATAGCTTTGTTACAATATTGCTTGGTATTTTTTTTTGTGTAAGAATTTTGTTTTTGAAAAAATATATTATCCTTGAAGATGTTTTTTTTATTAAACCGAAACAATTGTCGATAAACAATTATAATTATTGTTTTATTTATTTATTGGCTTTACCCAAAAAATTTTATTATTTATATAATATTTACAAGACAAATATCAAATCTTATATATATATATATATATATATATATATATATATATATATATATATATATATATATATATATATATATATATATATATATATATATATATATATATATATATATATATATATATATATATATATATATATATATATATATATATATATATATATATATATATATATATATATATATATATATATATATATATATATATATATATATATATATATATATATATATATATATATATATATATATATATATATATATATATATATATATATATATATATATGGGATACCACTTAATTAGTTAAATAATTCAAACAACCATAAATTACTTTAAATGTCTTTTTAATTAAATGTTTTTCTTTTGCACAATATTTTAATGTTTACTCACAAACCGTGTGAAAATCTTCTTCCTTTCTTCTTCCTTCAGATTCGCCTTTGATTGCTGATCTTGTATAATGTTTCGCCTTTGATTGATGATTCGCCTTTGATAGTAGATTCTCCTTTGATTGTTGGAAGTTAAAGAGGATTTGACTATGGTTTGCGTTCTTTTTATATCTGTTGTGCTATAAACCATAGTCAAACTCTGGTAATACTTTAACTGCTATTATGGTTTATAGTACATATTACATCGGGCAAACTGTTATAACTTTTATACATTGTAGGGTGATCCTACAGACTCGGCCATCCTACATCCAGCCGCTCCTGCGGACTCGTCTTCTTCGTCCTCATCTGAAGAAAATTCTTGCCAATCTTGCCCATTACTGGATGTATGCTTCCAGAATTTCATGTTGTCAGCACTAGTTGCAGTTCGTATTGGTCCGGCAAATTCACCTATTTTCTCCACTTTATAACGCTCATTTCGGTTGACCTCAGTAACTTTGTATGGACCTAAATATTTGGTACTCAGCTTGTTTCCCGTAGCAAATTGGGTTCTCTTTATTGCTACCACATCTCCAATTGTGTATATTGTCGCTTTTTTTTTCTTTTTGTTAAAACTCCTACAATTTTCTTCTTGCACCTTTAATATATTATTCCTAGCCTCTTTTCGAATAGTATCTCGTTCCAAAAGAAAATCGTTTGTTAACTGCTCCTCTATAATTTCAGCAATAGTTTGGTCTTCTGGATTCCTCATCTTGACCCCAAACATTACCTCAAACGGTGTTGTAGCGATGCTTCTTTGCCAGGCGGCATTTAAAAATCTTTGTAGTTTTGCTGTGTACTTATACCATTGCTCTGGTGACTCAACTGATAGCTTTGTTAGTGCTGGTATTATGGTCCGATTCAGCCTTTCAACTTGCCCATTTCCTCTTAGCACTCCCGTAGTTATTAACGAAAGTTTTATGCTGTTATCCTGACAATACTTCGAGAATTCATTTGACGTAAAAGCTGTCGTCCTATCAGCAATTATCCTTTGTGGGTTTCCAAACATCGTCTGCTGCGATTCTAGCTTAGCAATTGTTTCAGTTGATGTAACAGTTTTTACTGGATGAAGCCAAACATATTTGGAAAAGGCATCTATAACACAAAGTATATATTTGTAACTCTTGGCAGTTGAATGCATTGGCCCAAGATGGTCAATGTGATAGGTTGATAGTGGATACTCATCTTTATTTATGCTGTGTAGAAATCCTTCCTGTACGCCAGATTTTCTCTCACTTATAATGCAGGAAATACAGTTTCGCCTACAGACCTCACACTTTTCTCGAAGTTTTGGTATATAATAGTCCCTTTTTATTATCTTCGTCATCTTTTTAACACCAAAATGACCTTGCTCATGTACACCTTTAATAATTTCTGCCTGCAAAAGCCATGGAACACAAAATAATTTTCGTCCTTCATCATCTATTTTAAATAGGATTCCCCTTTCAATGTAGTAATCCTCATGTGGACCAAACTCAAGCAGTTTTTTGATTAAACTTAAATCGCCGTCTTTATCTTGTCCTACCTTAATTCTCTGCACTAAATCATCTTGGATAACCATTACTAACGGAGAACGACTTAGTGCATCAACATGTTTCATTTTAGTACTACTGCGATGTTTTAAAGAGTAGTTGTAGTCCTCCAGGCATAGAGCTTTGATTCGTTCTTCATATTCTGGTAACCCACAATGTATCTCATCATCATTGACTATAGGAAGACAGAACAATGGATTAACTATTTTCTCTACTTTTACTCTACCATTTTCTAAAGTGATTTTCGTTCCTTGCAGAACATCGTTTCCAACAATACAATTCATCTTTAGCAAACCTACTGGTGCGACGTGAACATTAACATCCGAAACATCATATTCTTCCAGGATCAGTTTTGCTTTGAAACACCCTATTGTGGTGATTCTGCCTTCTCCAATGCCAAGAGCTGTAGATTTTTTGTTTTCTAACGGTGGTGATCCCATCTTTTCATATTCATCTGTGCTTAGAATAGTAAGATCGCTGCCCGTATCTATAAGAGCAAAAACAGTGTGATTATTTATTTTAATTTGCATTTGGTTAGTTCCTATAGCATTTTCTTTTTGGACAGTATTGGTGTTCTTTTGTTGCTCTTCTGTTCTTAGTTGTTTGAAATCTCGTCTGGATTTACTCGGATTTGAACAAACATTGGCTAAATGTCCAAACTCGAGGCATCTATAACATCTTGGACCTTCACCTTTATTCCGACATACTTTTGCTATATGACCACCTCTTCCACAATTATAGCATGTAGAAGATGAACGTAATCCAAACTTATTTGGTTCAACCATATTAACATTTTCTAAATCTCTTTTAAAATTTTCAAAAATTTGCAACTTATCCCTGAATTCTTTATAATTTCGCGCACCGTACAGCATCGACTTGTTTGAAGGACCAGCTTTAATACCTTTTATGGTGTATGCAATAACTGCCTCTTCATCCACATGTCCTAATGTACCAATCTCCCTCATAGCAAAGAAATAATCCCTCAACGACTCATCTCTTCCTTGTACCCGTGCTGTAAGTTGTGCATGAATATCAGCACTATTTAGAGTTATTCCAAATTCGTCCAATAAAAATCTTTTCAGGTTGTCATAGCTAGTTAAATCCTTGCACGATCTTAATGCAAGCCTTGCTGTACCAACTACAGATCGTTTGGCGTAAATAAACATTTCTAATTTATTCCACGACATCAAAGACGCCAAAGCTTTGAACTCTTCTACCCATGACTCCACCCTATAGTGACTGTTGCCATCGAATTCTGGAACTGAGTCCTTTACTTCAGAAAAATGTAGTTTGCCACCTTTGCATTCTTCTTGTTGTTTAGGTATCTCTTCCAATTCATCAACACGAATGTCATCATTCTGCGGAAGGCTCTTAAAATTTTTAGCGCACTCTTTTTTAAGCTCCGCATTTTCTTTCCTTAGACGTTCCATCTCCAAATTAAATTTGCAATGAATTCATCCATAAGAACACTCTCATTATTCTCCTTTGACTTCTTATTTTTACCCATTTCAATTTAAAAATATCTTTCACTCTGTCTATATAAAAAAAATTCAATTAATTAATGTTCAGCAAAAAAGATATCAATTAATGTTCAAAAAAAAATATAAATTCAATAAATTGTTCAAACGTAAAAACCACTTTTTCAATTCACACATAAAAAATAAAGTTTATCTTATTTAAATTAAATCGATTAAAATCAAAACAATTATTTTTGTTTTTATTGTTTTATTACAACAAACACGATTTTTCAATAACAACTTTTTTTTCTACAAATATTTTTATAAATTTCATTCTTAATCAAAAAATAAATATTTCGCAAATTTGTTTGACTTTAATTTCTTTTCAAAATTAAAGAAAATGTTTTCAATTTCACTATAAATTCATTTAATACAAACCAAGTTCAGATAAAAAAAATATAAACATAATAAAGTTTTATTTTCACTCACTTTTTTTCACTCACTAAGTTTTTAATTTTATTTTGATAAAAAAAAATAACTAAAAAAAAAATTTTCGTAAACTTCAAATTATTCAATTAATAATTTTGGCGGGATCCTGGCTGAGCCCCCATGTTTTGTGGGATACCACTTAATTAGTTAAATAATTCAAACAACCATAAATTACTTTAAATGTCTTTTTAATTAAATGTTTTTCTTTTGCACAATATTTTAATGTTTACTCACAAACCGTGTGAAAATCTTCTTCCTTTCTTCTTCCTTCAGATTCGCCTTTGATTGCTGATCTTGTATAATGTTTCGCCTTTGATTGATGATTCGCCTTTGATAGTAGATTCTCCTTTGATTGTTGGAAGTTAAAGAGTATTTGACTATTGTTTGCGTTCTTTTTATATCTGTTGTGCTATAAACCATAGTCAAACTCTGGTAATACTTTAACTGCTATTATGGTTTATAGTACATATTACATCGGGCAAACTGTTATAACTTTTATACATTGTAGGGTGATCCTACATATATATATATATATATATATATATATATATATATATATATATATATATATATATATATATATATATATATATATATATATATATATATATATATATATATATATATATATATATATATATATATATATATATATATATATATATATATAAGATTTGATATTTGTCTTGTTAATATTATATAAATAATAAAATTTTTTGGGTAAAGCCAATAAATAAATAAAACAATAATTATAATTGTTTATCGACAATTGTTTCGGTTTATTCAAAAAAACATCTTCAAGGATAATATATTTTTTCAAAAAACAAAATTCTTACACAAAAAAAAATACCAAGCAATATTGTAACAAAGCTATTGACATAAATATCAAAAACAGAAAAGCTATTTTGAAATAAAAACTTACATAAAAAATGGCTAACTATAATGAAAAATAGTTACAGAAAAACAAACAATTATACAATGAAAAAACTGTAACATATATAAATATAAAATAAGTTATTAGTAGCAAAAAAGAAAAATTTTTTAACTTCGTAAAACAAAATCATAACTATTATTTAAAAAGCGGTATCCGTTTGAATGTTCATACAATTAGTGTGTTGTTTAATACGGATCATTTCAAATACTCTACGTTTATTTAAATTTTTCTCTCTATCCAATATTTTAAAATTTTGAAGGGGCAGATTTACACTACAACTTTTTTTATGGTTAGATAATGCACTCAAAGTATCAATATTAGGTTTTTTGGCGTCGTTAAGATGTTGTTTGACACGTTTACCTAGATATTGTGTTGTTTGTCCGATATATGTTTTACCACATCCACAATCAGCTTGATAAACTAAATTTGATTGAAGATTTATAGGTATTTTGTCTTTTAATTTTGAAAAAATGATGTTATATAATGTATTATTTGCTGTTCCTACGACTTCAAAATTGAATTTTTTCAACAAATGTTTAAGTTGTTCAAAAAGACACTTTACATATGGTAAAGTCATGTAACTTTTGTTATTGTTCTTAACCGATGCTTCACCCAAAATGGTTTTTTCTTTGCAATAAATTTGCTGATTTAATAATTTTCGTATAAAATTTTTTGGATAGTTGTTTTTTTCAAGAGTTTCGAAAAGCAATTTAAAATTTTTACTATGAAATTGTGGATCTGATAAGTTCAAAATTTTCTGGACCATTAAGGTAACTGTGTTTCTTTTATAGGATTGGGGTAGCCATGAATTATAATTTAGATATCTACCAGACCATGTTTTTTTGTGGAACCAATCAGTTACTAACTTCCCATTACTTAAACGGTGCACGATCATATCCAAAAACGGTAAACAACAGTCTGTTTCTGTTTCATAAGTAAACTGGATCTTATGATTAAAACTATTAAATTTGTTAAGAAATCCTTGAATTTTGTTTTTAGGAACAGCAGTAAAAATGTCATCCACATATCTGAAAAAAAAGGTGGTTTGATGTCCGCTCTTCGAGATGTACAAATGAGAAATCAGCTGTATCTAAGCGGGAAGAAACTACCTGCGTTAGTCTTAGCCTTGGCCCTACAAATGGAAGCTGGAAAAAGAGCGTATGGCTCAGATAGGGTACGTCAGATCGAAGTTGCTGAGGTCAGTGGTTCCTTGATGAAGTGATCATGCGTGTCAAAAGTTTGGAAGATAAACCTGAACGAAATCAACGAAGTAGATCTAGCAGAGTAAGATGCTGGAACTGTGGAAAGTTGGGGCACATCCAAAGAGAATGTAAAAGGGAGCCGCATTCGGAAGAGAGATGCCGCGTTCCGGAGTCGGGAAACTAGATCGTGCCAGTTTTGAAGGGCGAAAGCTGGCTCAATTACAATGCCCTACATTGGTGATATCACAAGTAAAAAGAGAAAAAAGTAGTTTAGTCCTTGAGGCAACCGTTGGAAGCAAATCGTGCATGTTGACTTTGGACACAGGTGCTTCAAGATCGATAGTGCGTCTAGATGTGGTTCATGATAGTCAGATCGATACAGCAAGACGATTCACCCTAAAAACAGCTACGGGTGAAACAGTTCTAGTTCATGGAGAAAGCGACCAAGAAGTTCACCTTGGAGGAAATTCATTTAGGCACCGATTTATTGTAGCAGATATAGAAGATGAGTGCATAATTGGGCTTGACTTCATGAAAGAATACAATTTTATATTAGATCTGGGAAGCCACGTACTGAGATATGGAAACACAGAAATAGTGCTACACGCCACCAACGACAATGCTGAGGTCCGTGTTATTAGTGACGGACCAACTGAGATCCCGGCAAAATCTGAGAAGATCATATGGACTAAGTTACTAAATAAAAGTGACCAAAATTCACCTGTGATGATTGAGCCAGCTAACAATGACTTCGGGGGAAACATTATGATTGGCCGAACGTTAGTATCACCCAAAGAATGGGTAGTTCCAGTGCAACTGATTAACTTCTCAAATAAACGAGTGATCATCAATCATGGAGAAGAAATCGCCAAATGCAGCACCATAAAAGAGATAATCAACTGTCAAGAAGAGCAAAAGGTCTTCATGCAGAGAAACAATCCCGCATTAGTAGCAATACTTCAAGATCTTAGTAAAAGAATGAATCCAGCAGAATTCAAAGAAATCAAGAGGGTTTAACGAAGATGAGCAGCGTTTTCTCTACTGGAGATGAAGATGTTGGAAGAACAAACATCGTGCGACATAGGAAGTGGAATCATTATTATCATTAATTGATGCTCGCATATTGCCATGTTTCACATGTGGAAGCTCAACGTCCTAAAATGTAATTTAAAATGTAATGTTCGTCGTAAAACAATAAAATGCCATATAAATAGACTTACTATGCTTGAGCTGGGTTGACTATGTTCTTAGGTGTTCTGCCTCAAGATGATGTCACTATGTTGCGGGTTAGACACATTATTATTTGCGAATCAATTTTTAAATCAGTTTGTGATCCATCAATTTTTAAATCACTATTTCAAGTAGTTCTCCCGCTCCAGTTGTTCTATTTTTAAACCTTGTGTCTTAACTAGATGCCTATTTGATTGCGTTATCTGGTATATTTTCGAAGAATCTTGTTTTCTGGTTTGATGGCCATTTTTCTTCCAGCATACCATTTTGTTAGATATGGTATGGTATTTGAGTCATGTTGTAATATTGTGAAATTTTTTTGAGCCACTACACAATTTCTTTATTGTTTCGGTCAATCCAAACCCAATTCTCTGATACGACTTCCATTGGATTCCCGTATTTTACAATGACAAACATTTTTTTCACAAATTTTAACACAACTAACACAAGAATAACCCAATAACTAAACTAACACAACAGATCGCGAGCAATTGATCAAAATTTAAACATATATCTAATCGAATTTTTTACAACTGTCAGGTACAGACAAAAGTAAACATTGTACTTAAATCGGTATTTCCATACTGGAAATAGTACAAATTTCCACTTAAATTGGTATGTCACATACCGTAAGTTTGTAGTAATGTACACTAAAGAAAAATGTTGATTTTTAAAAATTTTTGTAGCAACATCTAAAATTTAGCACAATTAACAAAACGTTTTAAAGTAAGACCAATACTTTGTATGTTGTTCAGTGTTCTTAATTTTAGATGATGCTACAAAAGTAATTTTGATTCAACTAATATTGAACATATATTACACTCACTTTTTTTTCCAGTGTACGCAGAGGCGTAGCTAGGGGGGGCGGGGGGAGGGGCGGTCCGCCCCGGGTGTCACCCGTTTTGGGGTGACACCCGAACGTAAAAAACTTAAACAAACCATCACAATGTTTTCAACGATAAATCACTTCGAAACCGTTTTGGGGTGACACCCGAACGTAAACAACTTAAACAAACCATCACAATTTTTTCAATGATAAATCACTTCGAAACCGTTTTGGGGTGACACCCAAACGTAAAAAACTTAAACAAACCATCACAATGTTTTCAACGATAAATCACTTCGAAACCGTTTTGGGGTGACACCCGAACGTAAACAACTTAAACAAACCATCACAATGTTTTCAATGATAGATCACTTCGAAACCGTTTTGGGGTGACACCCAAACGTAAAAAACATAAACAAACCATCACAATGTTTTCAATGATAAATCACTTCGAAACCGTTTTGGGGTGACACCCGAACGTAAACAACTTAAACAAACCATCACAATGTTTTCAATGATAAATCACTTCGAAACCGTTTTGGGGTGACACCCGAACGTAAAAAACTTAAACAAACCATCACAATGTTTTCAACGATAAATCACTTCGAAACCGTTTTGGGGTGACACCCGAACGTAAACAACTTAAACAAACCATCACAATGTTTTCAATGATAAATCACTTCGAAACCGTTTTGGGGTGACACCTGAACGTAAAAAACTTAAACAAACCATCACAATGTTTTCAACGATAAATCACTGTTGACGCCTCGTCAAAACTCTAAAAAGAAAGAAATAAAAATTAGTATAAATATAAGATTGAAATCATTAGTATTAAGATTAACTTACCTGTTTGATATTGTTCACATTTTGTGAGACATGAAAGTTCTGCATGTTGATTATTGAAAGATGTTTTTTCTGGTCAACTCATTGTTTCTAAAAAGAAATAAATAAAAATTAGTATAAATATAAGATTAAAATCACTAGTATTAAGCATCTATAGTCTGTGTGAGGCATGAAATTATAAATATATTAGTGCAGTATCAATGCCATGCAGGCACAATATTATTAATTAGATTTGTTTGTCATCAACTATTGCAGTGTGAGCCATCTGCGTGAGGCATGAAATTATAAATATATTATTGCAAGTATCAATAGCCGTGCAGGCACAATATTATTAATTAGATTTATTCGTCATCAACTATTGCCATGTAAGCCATATGTGTGAGGCATGAAATTATAAATATATTATTGCAGTATCAATAGCCGTGCAGGCACAATATTATTAATTAAATTTATTCGTCATCAACTATCGTCTTGTGAGCCATTTTTGTGAGGCATTAAATTATAAATATGTTACATTATACTTCAGCATCTATAACTGTATGAAGCAAGACATTACCAACCAAACTAGTCATCGTCAATTATTGGCCGTTAATGTGTTACCTTCGACTGCCTTGTGAGAGAGAAAATACTACGAGCAGTTAATTAAACTATCGTCATCTGTAATCTTGGGAAGCGAGATAAATTAGATATGTATGCATGAAGGAACTATTCGATTAATTGTATACTTCTTTAAAATATACTACCACCATACTACTTGTCAAGTTCTCTGGTCTTTTCATCATCGTCCATATTTATTAATACAGTCCACTGCCAGACTAGGGGAATTAACATTTTGGTCCTTCGAGCCGGATCTAGAGGGCGCTGCCAATCAAGATCATCAATCAAGATTCTGTCAGGTATTCTTTAAGTATTAGATTTAAGTGAATATATTTTTATATGTATTATACAATTTAAATTCAACAAAAACCATTTGTTTAATCAATTTGGAAGTCTGGTCAAGTTGAGTTGTCTGTGAGAAATAATATCTGTCGTCATCAAAATATTATGTCATTTTCCTTAATTCGATTTCAATCTGAATTATTTGTTTTGGCTAACAAAATCATATCAGTCATACACATAGTAGGTCATTTTCTTTAAATTCGGTTTCGATTTCGATTGTCTTTTTGCAAAGAAAATTGTATTTGGCGTCACAGGTCGCATTTGATCTTAGTAATCTGACGAAAGATAGTGGCTTGCTGAGCCTTGGACTCGATTCATTTAAATTCAATAATTGCGTTAGTTTCTTCCATATAGTTTGCGATAAATATGGCGGACGCGGCAAACATTGATCTTCTCAAAAAACAGCGTGCCGCTTTTAAAGGTCAGTCGACAGCATTCAAATCAAAACTGTCAACAGCCATATCAATTGGTGGGGTAGAGTCCTTACTTCGTCGCCTTCAACGTGTCTATGACAAGTATGATGCAGTACAAAATAAATTAGAGTGTCTAGATGACACTGCGGCTCTGGACCGCTCCAGTTTTGAAGATGATTATAGTAACCTAGAAGTTACATTGCGCGACAAACTGCACGACATCAAAAAAGCAGAAGAAGTTTCGTTGTCCACGTCATTTCATAATACCTCCCAGCATGACTTGAACTCCAGCACGACCGTTTCTGCAAGCCTTCGGCTTCCAGAACTAACATTACCAGTATTTAATGGGTTGGAGTCGGATTGGTTGTCCTTTAGGGATATCTTTATCGATCTAATTCACAACAAACCGTTGGACAACACAGTAAAATTTCTATATTTGATCTCTAGTATTCGTTCTGGGTCAGCTTAATCTCTAATATCTAGTTTACCGGTAACAACATCAAACTATGAAACTGCATGGAAGCTGCTATGTGAAAAATATGATAACGAAACGTCGATCCAAAGACATCATACCCGAGAATTATATGAGGTACGTAATCCTCAAGAACATTCATCCAAAGCTCTGCAACTTTTCATTGATAAAACTTCTAAGCATTATAATGCATTAAAATCTTTAAGTGTTCCAGTCCATGAATGAGATTTGTTTCTGGTGCATCACTTAGTCCAGCGATTAGATCAGTCGTCCAGAATTCATGTGATCAAGAAGACAAAACCAAATTTATAGAAATGCTACGTGGGCGCATTAGAGTGCTTGAAGCTTTGAACTCTAACTCTAATCTACCTCAGTCTCGTCCTCATAAAGCGGGTCGGCAAATTTCTTTAAACGCAGTCAGTTCACCATCTAGATCATCTAATAGTGAATGTGCGTGTTGTTCAGGTTCCCACACTCTGCCTAATTGTCCAACATTTTTAAGTGAGAAGTTCACTTCAAGAGCAAGGTATCACTTTATCAAAGATCGTCGCCTTTGCGGGAACTGTCTACTGGACCGACACCCCATTAGTGAGTGCCGTCATCCTCCTTGCAACAAATGTGCTTTAAAGCATCACACCCTGCTGCACTTTGAACGCACTGAATTCGTATCTCAACCTACACGTCAGTCAGGAGCCTCGAACCATTGTTTTGAGCAATCACTTCGTGACTCCACAACTTCAAATGAAGTAAACATAGAGAATACTTGTACATCATTATCTCTACACCCAACAACAATTACACGACAGGGTGAAGACATCGTATTGCTAGGTACAGCCATGGTTCATGCATCAGTTCATGACGGCATAAAAATTCTGTGCAGAACTTTACTTGATAGTGGTTCCACCATGAATTTTATCACCGCAAATGCATGCCACTTACTACAAGCACGTAAATATCCAACGTTCAAGTCCATTGCAGGTATTGCTGGATCAAGGACTCTCATTAAACACAAAACACACATTACGGTTGCATCGTGTGTATCTGATTTCAAGGTTACTCTTAAATTTTATATTTTGCCCACAATTACCAACAATGTACCGTGTGCTCGAATTGAAATTCCTGATCTATCAATACCGTCCAATATGAAGTTGGCGGATCCATCATTCAATTCACCCAATCAAGTTGACATATTGCTAGGCGCTGAAATTTACCATCAATTGTTTAAGGGGTCATGTATTAAGCTGCATCGTGACTTACCTCCTTTCTACGATTCAGAACTAGGTTATATCGTGTGCGGTAAAACGAAACTCGCATCACCAACTAATGGAATCCAACCTCATATGAGACATCGTAAAATAATTGGAACGAATTTAAAATTAAATGATGTTTTGAATGAAGATGTTTTGAATAACCGAGATAATAGAAATTATAGCAAGAAGAACCATGAAGATATATTGATGATAGATAGGAATTTACAACAAATATCAAAAAACCTATTAAAATTAAAAGATGATTTGACGCAGTTGAAATCAAATAGAAAAAATCATAAACAGTGTTATGATGTAGCACAATTATTACAACCAACAAATCATGAAACACCAGATAATAGTATTGGAAGAAATAACTCTATGAAATCAACTTTTAATTATTTAAGCAGAATTAGTGGAAAATTGTCTCCATCGCATTATTACCCACCAAATCAAAGTCAACAGTATTTACAGCATAACCATAATCGTTATTTAAGTAAAAATATTAAAACTAAAAGACTTATGTCTCTAGACCATGAATATAGTATGCATGGCAAATCTTTGTTATTGAACCAATCTTTATCACCTACGTTAATTAATAGCTCAGCTACCTTGTTTAATAATTTGCAATACGGAACAGATCGTGATGTTAACCATGATATTCCATTGGAAATGGTCACAAATACTGACCAACTCGTATCACCATCACGAATTGATCATAATACACCAGATATAAATAATTATGACGCAAACAACAATCAAAAAGTTACTAAAAACGATAAGCTGCAAATTGACCAATCCCATAATCAAATATTAGATGGACATTGGGATACATTAGAAAATAATGAAAAAATGTGGTGTTCAATGGATAACCGTTTTTCGTCGTTGGATCGTAAAAATAATCAATGTATAAGTAAACTCAATCGAAGTAACATAGATCATTCGCCATTAAAATCCACCTCACTTGGTAAGTTTAATGTTGCAAAAGCTCCTGATGAAGTTGATTCAGTTCCAATATCGTCTGTGAATAGTAAAAATAAAAACCAAAAGGAGAAAGTTTGGTGTGAAACATCATTAGAATCGACAAATCTATCAAACCGGTCAATTTCTAACTATTCAACAATAGTAAATCAAGCATCATCTCAACATCATAGTCAACTGCATTCATCACATAATTTACCAACATCATCAGGTAAAACAAATATTGCAACACAAAATCATTTTAACCAGACAGTACAACATATTCCGGAAAACACTTTTAATAGTACAACTATGTCGAATGTTAATGGATACCAACCAAGTAGTTATCCTTCAAATCTTCATAATCTTAATACATTGCCTATTAATCATAATAACATCTCACATCATCGTGAAAATCGTGAAAACAAACCCAAACTCTCCTCGCACTCAATGTCATTGCCAAATAGAAATATTAACAATCCGATTATGATACCTAACCCGCACAATAACAGTCATAATAATTCATCAAATACATATGATGATTTTTATTTGAATAATTCGACATACCAAAACTATTATCATGATAATTTCCATTCACCACGGCCATCACCTTCACAAGTTTCCATTATTTCAAAATCACCAATGAGTAATAATAATCATATATCATCACCACAACATCGCTACCAGTTGAACAATAGCAATGAAATTCATTTGGAGCCGTCAAAAAATGTAACGGTCATACAGGAAGCCAAATTCCGTCCCTATAAAGAAATTAGTAAACCATTTGAAAGGTCAGATTTTTACAAATGCTCGACTAAAATTCGTCAACAGAGTAATAATAAAAATTATAATAACTGGTATTTGTAAATAAATGCCAACTTATTAGTATAATGTTCATTCAATGTAATCATCATATTATGTCTTCATATATTTTTTTTTTTTTTTTTTTTTTTTTTTTTGTACTTTTACTTTATTTATTTTAATTCCTAGTACATAATATAAAATAAAATATTTAGGAGTTCAATATATTATACTTTGCAACCTTGAAATTTAAATGATAATTGGTAATTAATTGATTTGAATGGATTATACTGGTAACTTGAAGGAAAATAGCGAAAAAAAACCTTTCTAGAATTTAACCTAATATTTACAACTAAAACTAAAACTATAACTAACTACAACTATAACTTTAATCTACTTGGTAATCTACTTGTTAATAATCGTGATTATTTTCTTGGTGAATGACTAGGATTGGTTCAACTGGTTTAATCCTGGGTTATTTAAAATTGGTAGGTTTTGGTAGAACTTGTTCTTGCGTTTAAGAATAAGGTCATCTATTGAATCGATATTATCTATTTTGTGGAGATGATAGGTGGAGTAATGCCACGGTTTGTTATATATCATTTTTAATATTTTATTTTGCGCTCTCTGTAACCTTTGTTTATGGACTTTAGCACAACATTCCCAAACTGGAATGCCATATGTAAGTTTAGGTATGATTACCGATTTGAATAAAATCAGCTTGTTTTTTATAGACAATTTGGATTTTCTATTTATAAAAGGATACAACATTTTTATAACATTGTCCATGTTTGAAACTCGTTCGGAAATATGGTTAGAAAAGTTTAGTTTTTTATCCAACGTTACCCCCAAATATCGTACGTTTTCTGACCAGGGAATAGTTTGAGTTCCGATTTTTATCTCGCCGTTGGGAAGATTGGTTGGTTTCCTCTTCCGTGTAAAGAAAATGGCTTGGTATTTTTCTACATTTACTTTTATTTTCCATCGGTTGAAATAATCGTTTGTTTCAGAAATCGCAGTTTCGATGAATTTTGTGATTGTGTTTGGGTCTTTAGATGATGTGTAAATAGCTGTATCGTCAGCAAAAAATGAGTATTCGCAGTTTGTATTACGAGGAAGATCGGAGGTATAGATATTGTAAAGCAGAGGACTAAGTACTGCTCCTTGTGGTGTACCGGATGGAATAGTAAAAGTCTTGGATTTTACACCGTTTATTGTTACGTTGAAACGTCTGTTCTGCAGAAAACTTTGAACTATCTTAATGAGATATACTGGAGTTTGTAAAATATATAATTTATGGAGAAGACCATCGTGCCAAACACTATCGAAGGCTTTCTGTATATCTAATAGAATCATTCCCACTGATAGTTTGTTTTTGAGCTTCTGCTTAATAGTTTTGGTTACTCTTACTAATTGATGGTTGGTAGAATGGCCATTACGGAAGCCAAATTGTTCGGGTGGTATAATATTCATGGATACTGCCAATTGATTAAGTCGAGTAAAAATTACTTTTTCAAAAAGTTTGCTTATACTACTTAAAAGACTGATAGGTCTATAGTTTGCTGGATCTGTAGCGTCTTTTTTAGGTTTGCGTATTGCAATAACACTCGCGTGCTTCCAACTAGATGGAAAGTAGCCTATTTTCATGCAAGCATTGAATATATGAGAGAGTGCAATGAATACAATTCTAGGGCACCTTTTCAACACTTGGTTGTGGATGTTATCAGCTCCGCAGGCTTTGCGATTTTGTAACTTTTGGACAATTGCATGCAACTCCTTGTAAGTTGTCTCAACGCTAGTCCAAGTAGTGATTGAATTTATTCGATCAATAGATTTAGAAACTTTTTCATTGGTTTGGGGATCGTTCATGTTTTGGTTATTTAGATGTGTTTGGAAAAATACTTTTCCTATTGCTTCACATTTTTCTTTAGGGGTAACAAGTATTTCGTTACGTATCTTAAGTGGCGGAATACTTTTAGGTGGTTTCCCAACTATTTTATTTAGTTTCCATAGTTTGGTTGATCCCGGAGTTAGAGATTGCAGAAGTTGCCCCCATTTTTGGTTTCTGATAGCAGAAATATTCCTGCTAATTACTGCATTGAGGTTATTGTAAATTATTTTGTCCATTGGGTTTCGCGATCGTTGCCATTTTCGACGTGCATTGTTTCGTATTTTCATGAGCTGAAGAATCTCATTTGGCAGTTGGTTATTTCTATGTTTTACTGTTTGTTTAGGTATATATTTTTCTTGTGCGGTAAAAATGAGATTGGTTAAGCTTTTTATTTCAACATCAATCCCGTCAGGAGTGTTTAATCGACTTTCGATGTCGGTCAAATTAATTTTATTTTTGAGAAAAAGATATAGAGATGCCCATTTGGCATTAGTAAAGCAATACCGATTTGTTGTGTTTACATTTCTTTGTAAGGGTGTATCAAGAATATCAAAAACTACAGGCAGATGGTCAGATGACAGCTCTGTTTTGGTTATAGGTTTAGTAATGGGTTGTTGAATGTTATGTAGAACTAAATCAAGAGTTGAAGGATTTATGCGTGGAGAATTGGGGTAATATGAAGGAGTGTCAGGAAATTCAATATTAAAACTTCCTCTATTCAGTTCGTCAAAAAGTGCTTTACCTGCTCGATTCGACCTTTGGCAGTTCCAAACTCTATGTCGACTATTTAAATCGCCACACAAAACAAAGTTTTTACCATTACACGTTAATTTTCGGATATCCCGTTTGAATTCCTTGATTTTATCAACGTCGACTTTTGTGCCCGGAAAATAGCAGGAGATAAAGTCTATCTGACCAAATTGAGTCTCCACCATTACTCCGATCGATTCAATGACCGATGTGTTAAAACTAGGTAATAGAGAATGTTTAATGCTACGTTTTATAATTATCAGTACCCCACCGCCAGGCTGTAGAATCCTGTCATTTCTATAACATATATATGAATTATTACCAGGAATTTTAATATTAGGTTTGAGCCAAGTCTCATTCACCAAGAAAATATCCAAGTTATTTGAATCTAAAAAATAAAACAATTCATTAATTTTGTTACAAATACTTTTAGCATTCCAGTAACCTATTTTTAGAGAGTTACTGTTCATTGCAATAGTAGAACTACTTAACTGGAGTGATTCGTTGAAATTATTTACTTCTTCCATATAAATATTTAAATGACATTTGAACAATTACACGTAGTTGATCTTCTGCAGTATTGCAAGTTGCCACAGATGATAAGATGTCTGGAATAATTTTCATTAGCTCCTCAGTTGTAAAGAGATTATTATTTGGTATCGCTGTCTTTGTATTAAAAACGGGCTGAAAATTAGAAAAGAAACGCTTTCTTGTCTCACCACTATGCTTATTTGGTAACTCTGGAAAGTTGTTTGGTTGATTGATAATTGAAAAGGTTGGATTGCGCCTATTGGATTCTGATCTATGTTGAACGTTTTGTTTGAGTTTTATATAAGAACTTCTGCTGATACATTCAGCACTATTTGAAGCATGATGAGCCCCACAATTAGCACATTTGTAATTCCTTTTTTCTTGATCAATTTCAAGGAGATGACATGAACTAGTTTCATGTGATTCACCACACAGCATACATTTAGTTTCCATGTTGCAGTGACTGCTGCCATGACCATACATTTGACATTTCCTGCATTGCGTTGGGCCTCGTCGGTTTTGTGTAAATATATCCCACGATACGATAACATGATTTATTGACTTGTATTTTTTTAATTCATTTATGTTTATAGTTTTTGATTTATAGTAAAGGATATAGTTTGTATAATAATTTGTATTAGATTGTTTAATTTTAATTTTTTTGATTTCATATGGTAGTGGAATACCTTCATTTTGTAAATCGCTTTTTAACTCACTTATTTCAATATTTGGATAACCTTTAATAATTATTTTATATGGTTTCATTTCTTCCGTAGCATGACTAAAATAGCGTACATCAGTTGTTTTTAGAAAATCTTTTAAGTTGTTATACGACTCAATATCATTACAGAATACCTTCACACCAATGGATATTAATTTGGTTGTATATTTTGTAATATTTTGTTTTGATAAAATAGCTTTTATTTCATTGATTGTTCTGTTACTTATTGTTAACGGTGGTACTTTATTTTGTTTCGTCACTGTTTTATTTTGATTTAGCTGTATACTATCTTCGATATTAATGCTGTTTAAATTTTTATCGATTGTTAGCTGTGAAAAACTGTTTTCCGTATGAATTGTATTACTGGAACTATTGCTAGCCATTGTTTTAAATATTTTGGGAGCTTTTTTTGTAGACTCACTATCACTTATAGGCGGCCCATCCGGGGCCACCCTTTTATAGTTTAAGTTATTCAACACGTTTTCTTTTTTAATTTAGATATGTGCAATTAAGTATTACACAAACAAAACTTAAATAAATTTAAAAATTACAAAATTAATTGCTAAATTGTCACTAAAGTTATTAACGTCAGACCTCATACGAGACCAAAAATTGAATGCGTCTTCATATAGTTCTATGAAATTATTTTTATAATGAAATAAAATAATTGAGATTACATATTATCTCAAGCTTTTCATTCATCATTCGGATTTCCTTATATTGATAACCATATTCAGTATGCTTAAGTTTCTTGAACAGCAAAAAGACCTTTAATCGAAATATAAAAAATTCTCATTGAACGCATGAAATTACTCGTCAAGAACTTTCTTGAACAGCAAAAAGACCTTTAATCGAAATATAAAAAATTCTCATTGAACGCATGAAATTACTCGGCAAGTTTTTTGAACAAGCAAAAAGACCTTTAAACGAAATATCACAATCCTCTCCAAGCTCATAAAATTAGTCGTCAATAAGATTCTTGAACAAGCAAAAAACCTTTAAACGAAATATCACAATTCTCGTCGAGCACATGATATTACTCATCAATAAATTTCTTGAACAAGCAAAAAGACCTTTAATCGAAATAAATTCTCATTGAACGCATGAAATTACTCGTCAAGAAATTTCTTGAACAAGCAAAAAGACCTTTAAACGAAATATCACAATTCTCATCGAGCACATGAAATTACTCATCAATAAATTTCTTGAACAAGCAAAAAGACCTTTAAACGAAATATCACAATCCTCTTCAAGTACATAAAACTATTCGTCAATAAATTTCTTGAACATAAATGATTGAACTTTTTGAGCATGCAAGCAATTCTCTTCTATGAAATGGTATTTTTCTTGAACGCAAAAGTAATCTTCAATGAAATGATGATCTTCAAAATCATTTTCAGAGTTCGAGAGTTGTGATTTTTCATCAGTTCAATGAGCTATTAAAGGTCCGAATCTTCAAGATGTAACAGAGTTGTGAACTTGAATTCACTGAACATCCAGGTACGAGAAATTAAAAACTCGAAAGGCAAGTCAAATCGTAACTCGATCAAGAACTTACACCCTCGGTCGATTGTTACGTTCGTCGTTTCATAAAAATATAACTTCATCTAATGCCTCAGTTACCTTCAAACTTCTATGTCAGTTTATCCATCATCCTAGGCAATGTTTTGAAACATTCAGTTGTAGTCAATGCTTTACATTTTTTCGCTTTTAATCATGAATTTTCTCCGGTTGCTATGCACATCTCATGTTGAAGCATGTATTTTCTTCGGTTGCTATGCACATCTCATGTTTAAGCATGTATTTTCTTCGGTTGTTATGCACGTCTCATGTTTAAGCATGCATTTTCTTCGGTTGCTATGCACATCTCATGTTTAAGCATGTACTTTCTTCGGTTGCTATACACATCTCATGTTTAAGCATGTATTTTCTTCGGTTGCTATGCACATCTCATGTTGAAGCATGTATTATCTTCGGGTGCTACGCACATATCATAGTGGAGCAGTATTATTTTCAGTTGGTATAAATCTTATCGTCAGTTGTTATGAGCTCTTCATGATTGAGCTACCACTACCATCACTACGTGTAATGTCCAATAAAGCATTCACTTACCACAATTTCGTCTTAAATTCATTTTAGTCACAGGATAATCACCTGACGTCATTTTTGTAAGCATTCGGTGTTCAAAACCGGCATAAAACCCTGTTGAAAAAATTGTGTTTCGTATCATCATCATCGTAAGATCTCCCAATGTCGTCCGCTACAAAGTGTTGCAGACTTTGGTCGTTTCAATATTCAGAATGTTCTTCATCTTCCTCATCGTGTGAGATACTTTAACGTGTTAATATCTGAAATAAGTCAAGTGTCAATAAAGATGTTGATCTCATACTCCTGAATACGCGTCCAAGGTTTAGCAAGTTTTCGATTAGTCCACACAAACCGTCAAGTCCAATCACTTAAACCGTTCAAGTAACAACAATTTTTTGATTGACCACACGAACGGAATACTTACCTACTAATACTTACTATGATGAAATAGATCTGTTCTTGTGACTTATTAATAGTCCTCATCACAATCATTAAAAATATAAATTAAACAAATGATTTTTGTTCATATTTTATTCTTAAGAATCACATATGTTGAACTTACAATAGATTTACTGGAAATGTATAACCAGTAATTAGTCAATTAAATTAATCAAAACCAGTTAAATTTTATAATTTTGATGGTCAACATTTTTAATTTGATCATGATTTTGATAGACCTCCGGAAGTAATATACTGTTAAAGTAAGACTTTAAGGGCGGGAGTATATGTTGACGCCTCGTCAAAACTCTAAAAAGAAAGAAATAAAAATTAGTATAAATATAAGATTGAAATCATTAGTATTAAGATTAACTTACCTGTTTGATATTGTTCACATTTTGTGAGACATGAAAGTTCTGCATGTTGATTATTGAAAGATGTTTTTTCTGGTCAACTCATTGTTTCTAAAAAGAAATAAATAAAAACTAGTATAAATATAAGATTAAAATCACTAGTATTAAGATTAACTTAACTTTCGAGATTGTTTACATTTTGGTAACTCATAAACGTCAACAAAATTCCAATTTATTATTGTCAATAGACACTTTTGAACTTCCTTCTTGTTGGGTTGTTGGCAAGATGAATTAATTTAATGTTTCTAAAAAATAAATAAAAATTAGTATACATATAATGTTCAAATAAGTAATATAAATATTAACTTAACTTCGTACGTAGTATTGTTTACATTTTTCTAAAACTTCAATTTGACAGCCAGTACTTTCCACTGAAGTTAAATTAAAAGCAGTTTTTACTGCATTCAGTAGTTTCTTTTCTTATAGCAGAAAATTGAATGTGGAACGTATTGTTGTTAGGTTGTCGGTATGGAAAATAAAACATATATAAGTCAACATGTTTGCTTTATATATCTCTCTTATTTTCATCTTCGGGATTAAATGTTTCGAATATTATTAAAGAATGTTCTCATATATATTTAATGTATTGTTCTAAAATGTGTTGAAATAAAATTAAATTAAAATAATAAATAAATTGAAAGTGTTGTGATATTAAAAGGAGTTGTTTTGATTTTAATCTTGTGAAAATTATGGTGATGCTAAAGTGGCAAAAATAATCAATATCCATTTTTCTTTTCTTCGTAGTTCCGCCATTGTGGTTGTTAGCATCTATAGTCTGTGTGAGGCATGAAATTATAAATATATTAGTGCAGTATCAATGCCGTGCAGGCACAATATTATTAATTAGATTTGTTTGTCATCAACTATTGCAGTGTGAGCCATCTGCGTGAGGCATGAAATTATAAATATATTATTGCAAGTATCAATAGCCGTGCAGGCACAATATTATTAATTAGATTTATTCGTCATCAACTATTGCCATGTAAGCCATCTGTGTGAGGCATGAAATTATAAATATATTATTGCAGTATCAATAGCCGTGCAGGCACAATATTATTAATTAAATTTATTCGTCATCAACTATCGTCTTGTGAGCCATTTTTGTGAGGCATTAAATTATAAATATGTTACATTATACTTCAGCATCTATAACTGTATGAAGCAAGACATTACCAACCAAACTAGTCATCGTCAATTATTGGCCGTTAATGTGTTACCTTCGACTGCCTTGTGAGAGAGAAAATACTACGAGCAGTTAATTAAATTATCGTCATCTGTAATCTTGGGAAGCGAGATAAATTAGATATGTATGCATGAAGGAACTATTCGATTAATTGTATACTTCTTTAAAATATACTACCACCATACTACTTGTCAAGTTCTCTGGTCTTTTCATCATCGTCCATATTTATTAATACAGTCCACTGTAATGAAGCGCTTTCTCATTGGCGAACCAATGAGAATGACATAGCAGGAAGCGTACCTAGCGAGATTGATTTTCTTGCCCCAAGCTAGCTTCAGCCCATGGGAACGATAAAGAAACCCTGCTACTTCAGCACAAATACAGAAATGTACGCTAATCACGAAAATTTTCAGAAATGGGAAGAAATACAAGTGGAAAAATGGAGACTCTGGCGACCCCCTTCTACGAAAGAACCACGGTCGGCACGTTCAACCCCCTCGTTCGCTCACATACGCCCACACACACACACACTCATTCACACCCCTTTATCATTAGGAAAAAAATTAATAAAACAATTTTACTCACCCCATGATTAAATCCCGACCTCCTATCCTGATGGTATCAGCCCTCCATCTGCACGTTGGTCTCGTCGGACAATTCACAAAGACGTTGGTAAATCAAAAGGTTGTATAAAGTTGCACATATAAACGTGGTACAAAACGTAAGTAAAAACGTTCAATAAACTTGCAATCGTTGGATAGTTTTGATGAATAAAGCGTTAAGCAGAAACGTTAAATGATAAAGATGTTGAGTCAAAATGATAATGTTAAATAATTTTGTTCTTATAAGCATTGAATAAAATGTTAAGTAGAAAAGTTAAATGAACTTGCAATCAGCCGCGTTGAATAATTTGGTTGACTAAAATGTTCAGTAGAAACGTTCACCACACTTGCAATCAACAGCGTCGAATAATTTTGTACTTATGAACGTTGAGTAATTTGAATAAATGGTGATCGATGGATTATATTTATAATTATCGTTGTATGAGCAAACAAATAATCGTGATGAACCTTCGATGACCAAAATTCATGATGGTAGTTGAACGATTTGGATTAAATACCAAGCGAATAATTTGATACAGGTGATGTATTTCAACGAATAAAATGTCTGACAGCAATAGCAAACATTCAATGTAAGTGTTGATTGGATCCCAGCCAATACTTTAACATCTATATAGCGTGATAATATGTGCAATACACAGTAGTAATAATAGAAGGATTGCCGTAATCTCAGAAGCCAGGTAAAGCTCCGGAGTTCCTTTGGTGTTATGAAATCCGGGAGGACAAAACAAACATTTACAATTATTTTTTTTTTTTTTTTTTTTTTTATCTATTGCACGTTCCTTCGATTTCCTTTTATATTATATACGACTCTATAAATAACGTTATCGGAGTTCAACACCCCCGTATTTTTTTTTTGTTCAGTGTAGGTTCTGCATGACACAAACACCAAAAAAAAATTTCATACAAAATAAATATGAAGCCAACTCCCTTCTGTTCTGAACGTCTGAATCATTCAAGCCAAAGAAAGTTTAATCCATGGTTAAAGGTACAGTATAAGATTTTATTTATTAATCAAAAAAAATATAAGATTAATATTGGCTTAGCGTTGTTTTACACAGTCTATGGTATTTACAGAACTTAATTAATCGTTGAATTTTATTTACAATTCTCTATTTATTTTACTTTTCACATTACAATATGAATATTGAGCACTAAGATTACTTTTTATTTAAATAAATTGTGCCAAGACGACAATCAGTCTAACACTAGTTATAAATAACTACCACCGGAAAATAAAAAAAAAACAAAACTACCCGAAAAAATAATATATTATATAATCCAACAATGTAAGATTAATATTGGCTTTACGCTGTTTTACTTAGTCTATGGTAATTATTGAATTTAATTAATCTTTGGATTTATTTATAAATCTCTATTTACTTTAATATGTACACTGAATTACACTAATAATAAATAACGAGAACTAAGACTACTCTTTGTTTAAATAAATTGTTCTAAGACGATAATCAGTCTATTACTAATTAAAAGAAACTAACACCGGAAAACAACAAAAAAAAACTACCAAAAAATATTTTATAATCAACCATTGCAAGATTAATATTTGCTTTACGCCGTTTTACTTAGTCTATTGAATTTGATTAATCTTTGGATTTATTTATAATGCTCTATTTACTTTAATTTTTACACTGAATTACGCTAATAATAAATAACGAGAACTAAGATTACGTTTTGTTTAAATAAATTGTTCTAAGACGATAAGCAGTCTATTACTAATTAAAAGAAACTAACACCGGAAAACAACAAAAAAACCAATGCAACCCGGCAAGAGGCAAACCAAACTCGTGTTGGGTAAATATATGTCCACACATCAAATAGGATGAAGCTGTATCCACTGTAGTACTAGTTTTTGGTTCCCGTTTTATTTATTCGAGTAGCAAAATTTCCTTCGTTCTTAATTTTTAATTTCTGAATCGTTAAAACCATTAACGTTAGATCCCGTTCTTCACCAAAATAAAAAGAAACAAGTTCCTTACGGGTTTTCTAGCACTCAAGGTTATCTGACCACCGTATAATAGCATCGCCTCAAGGTATGACGAGAAACTGTACTATATTCCATAACAAATAATATCTCCAGAATATTTGATTTCTAGCGCATCCAACGATTCCACTATTTATTTTTCTAAATAATCGTAGCCAGAGCCTGGTTACGGAGATGCGTCATGAACAAAGTTCACACACCAAGAGGTTGGTTTTGAGATGATTAACGGGTACTCGACACAATACACACAAAAAAAAATACCACTATAATGTTCACACCTTAATCGGTGGTCCGGATACAAAATCAAACCGAGATTTCAGGATAAGTATTATGCAAACGCGAATAAAAAAAAATTTGTCAAAAATAAACAATATTTATGATCTGCTTGCTAACTTTCGACATTGTAATTAATTTCTTTTTTGCATCCAATATATATAAGAAAGTTTCTATTCCATATCTTTAATTAATTCCGTCACTGCACTTTGGTTTAACTACACGAAAGAAACATTAAAATTTGTTACCTTGGTTAAATAGCTGTTAGCGTTTTCTCCAGTAGCCACCGGAACATTTTCATATTTGTAACCAAACCACAAATAAACTATGGTTGTCTAGTGCTCCAAGGTCAAATTCCGCACCGTTTGATTTACTTGCATAGGTTTCCGATCTTCTTACCCTAAGCGTGATATATTTCCCTCGGCTTCGTTGATAAAAAAGGAAAGTCCACCGGCCCCCGTGGATTGGGTGATTCTCTTTCTATGATTTAATATAAATTTTGCTTTACTTTTGACGATAATCCATTACACGATAAAACAATCTTCTCAGATGTCAAACCAACCAAAAGCAAACAATGCAAACAAAATGACGGCAAAAATCCAATTAGAAAAAAATTAATTAGACTCAGAGACGTCAAACAACGAATACAAATGTAATAAACTAAGAGAGTGAAAAGGCTACAGTGGCTCATTATATAGCCAAATTTTTGGTCTCGCAATAACTCGAATACAGTGTTTAGATGTGAGATAATTAATTTACATCAGATTTTCAAATTATTGGGAACTTTTTATAGGTACACAAAACCGTTTGCTATTTGATAATATTGTACGAAAATAAGGTTGTGACACAAAATATTTCCGACACATCCATAACATTCATAATTGAATTCAAAATGAATCAAATGCAGATTCGATCAATGTTATGATGTTTAGACATTTATTAAACTACAATCTACTATATCAGTACAGTGAAGTTCAGTTCAATAACGGAAGGATTGTTTAAAGCAAAATACTCATACAAAGACAAATCAAATGTTTAACAAAGCAAAAATAGTAATTCTTTGCATGTTGACGATTGGAAAAAAAATACGCACAGCTGTTATGAGGTTTGAAAATTTCGTTGTTTCATTACGGTTGGTGTTTAGAAAATTCAAACTCAAGTAGTATAGTGAGAACAATCGAATGGAAGTATAGCGCGCGTCATTTTTAGGGTGTTATAAGATTAAATTTTTATTGTTTATATGGATGATAATTAAAGAAAACCATTAATTAATTCAAATTAACCAATTTTATGTTATATTAATGAATAAATAAAATCAGGGTAATTAGTGCAATTTTCCTTCTCACATCTGTTTGTCCGGCTATTGAAGATTTAGTTAGATTTTAAGAAAAATAAGGAAACTATGGGTTAAGGGAACTATACGAAATATGACTATTGATGATGAATGGATGAGAAACTATTACAAGCGGTACAGATTAATATAAGAAATAACACCTAAGGAAGCTGCGACTATAATACACTATGTTCAAACATTAGTCCAGACTATCCATTACACCATTGCCAGACTAGGGGAATTAACAATCACTTCGAAACCGTTTTGGGGTGACACCCGAACGTAAACAACTTAAACAAACCATCACATTGTTTTCAACGATAAATCACTTCGAAACCGTTTAGGGGTGACACCCGAACGTAAAAAACTTAAACAAACCATCACATGTTTTCAACGATAAATCACTTCGAAACCGTTTTGGGGTGACACCCGAACGTAAAAGACTTAAACAAACCATCACATGTTTTCAACAATAAATCACTTAGAAACCATTTTAACCAGGTTATCCATATAATTTCAATTTATAAATTGTGATAACTTATAAATGTGTCCTATAAATGTTTTATTGGTTCAAAAAGAATCTATTCTACTTTTTAAAATTTTTGAGTTATTACGTGAAATAAAATTTCAACAATATTAATCGAATTAACATGTTGAGCATTGAATCCCATCACCACAATTACTCAATAGCTTTGAATATTCCTATAGATACCATATTGACCGTTTTTTACGATATATTATTTAGTATGCAAGCATGATTATTTAATGACCAGGTCTGAAAACACATATGCTGAATAATGTATAGGAAAAGTGATTTACGTCGATAATGTGGCACCCTTTGTCGATAGGGTGGCACCCTTGAGTTACAATGTCTCTATTCCAAAATTATTTCTAAAATATCCGCTTAACCTTACTACCTAATATATGTTTTACATTTCAAACAAATTAATTGCAAACACCTAAGGAAACTAACAAACAATTAAATTACCGTGTTTGTAAATGATAAGTATAAATTATTTTTTGTATTTTTTAAAAAATTGTAAATCCTTAAACTCACTCAACCAAAAAAAAAAAAAAATAAAACAAAACTTTTCACTTTTTAAAATAATTATTTTTAATTTAAAATGCAAATTTAATTTCAATTCTTTTTTTTTAATAACTTAACTACATGTTTCGAGATACAATATCTCATCTACAGGTTGTTTGTACAATTAAAGAAATTATGGTCACAATACTAATATTTATACCTAAAGAACTTATTATCTACTTTTTTGAATTTATTGTTCTGGGTGTAAACTAATTGATGGAAAATTAAACAATTAAACAAAATTAAAAAAAATTAAAAAAAAATCAAAAACGAAAAAAGGATTAAAATACAAAACAAAGAGAAGAGGAACAAAAAAAAATTTTTCATATATAAAAAAAAAAACTGAAAATATTAAACAAGAGGGCGGGTTATGGGTTTAAATTAAACAATGGAGATTGGATTTTAGCATCTTCTAAATTCATCAGGTGTTCTGTTTTTGCAATATAAAATGATTCATATGCATCCAATTTCCATTTGTTTATTACAGGTTTGATTATTTTTGAATTTCTAAAATCTATTTTATGGTTTGATTGTATCATATGCGCTGCTACACTGGATTTGTGTGTTTGTTTTTGTAAAGTGGCTGCTCTGTGTTCCTTAATTCTCGTCTCATAGTCCCTTGATGTTTGTCCTATATATACATCTTGACAATCCTCGCACTTGATTTGGTAAATGCCGGATTTACTATTTGATCCTTCTCTATCTTTAAAATTATTTAGCTGGGTTTTTATGGACGTAGTTGGTCTTGTTACTATTTCTATTTCATGCTTGTGGAAGACTTTCTGCAATTTATTTGTTATTTTTGGATAAAACGGCAGACTTATTCTTTTGTATGTTTTATGTTTATCAAGTATCGGAGAAAGATTGGTTAGTTGTTTCTTATGATGTTTAACTCTATGCTTTTCAATGATTATATTTTCAAATTCTATTGTATAACCGTTAGCTATTGCCGCGTTCTCTATGTATTTAACTTCTTCTTGAAATTCTTTTTCTTCCATCGGAATGTTGTACAAACGGTGGGCCATGGAATGAAATGCAGCTTGCTTGTGTGAAATGTGATGATGTGAATCTGAAGTAATAAATCTATTGGTGTTGGTTTGTTTTCTAAATATCCCAAATTTAATTTTATTTGTTGGTAGTTTGATAATTCTGATATCCAAAAAGTTTAAACAATCATTTTTTTCTACTTCCAATGTAAATTTAATTGTTGAATGTTGTGAATTCAGTTTTTCTAGTACTGTTGAAATATCTGATTTTTTAACAATTGCAAAGATGTCATCCACATATCTATACCATATTCTTGGAAACAGGCTGAAGTTTTCTTTAAGATTTGATTCCAATTTACTCATGAACACATTACTAATATATGGGGCCAACTTGCTACCCATCGTTGTTCCAGATGTTTGTTTATAAAACTTTTTTCTGAACTGGAAAAAGCTTTGGTCCATGCATGTTTTAGCTACTTTTGTTAAAGCACTAACTAGTGGATATGGAACGTTGTTTTTCATGAGATGTTCTTCAAGGTATTTTATTGCTGGAATCACTGGGATACTGGGAAACAGCGCGACTACATCAAAGGAAACAAGAAGTTCGTCTGGATCCAATATTATATCTTTTATGTTGTTCACTAATTCCATTGAGTTTACTACGCTGAGACCTTTAGGTGATGGTATTTTGTTAACTTGCTCTAGGAACCATTTAGCCATATGTTCTGTTGGTGTTGAAATATTTGATGCTATTGGTCGCATTTTATCGCCTGGCTTGTGAATTTTCGGTAGACCATATAATTTTGAAACTTTTGGATTCGACACGTTGAATTTAAATTCTAGGAAAGGGTTTTGTAACAAAGCTGACACCTCTTTTGTAACTTGTTTTGCTTGTTGAACCATTTTATTCAATGGATCTCTTGTGTTACCGTTTTTCCATGTGTGCTCGATGTATGGTCCTTCTTTGATGGTATTTAAAATTCTTTGATCATAATCCACTTTGTCCATAACTACAATAGCATTACCTTTATCAGCTTTAGTAAATATGATATCTTTATTCTCTTTGAGGGAGTTAATTATTTTGTATGGTGTTGATGATTTTGGTTTACTGTTGGCATTTTTGTTTCGCAGGATAACCTTTTGCGTTTCAAATCTGATGTTTTGTTTGATTAAATTTTGACATCTTGAAATTCCTGATTCGATATCTACAACTATATCTTCTACGGGAGGTGTTCGTGGTGTTGTTGCGAATTTTAGACCTTTGTTAAGCATGTTCAACTGTTTTGGCGTTAATTCTGTGGATGACATATTGTGGACGAAATTTGGTATATCTGGTACTGTTTGAATGGATGTTGTAGCATTTCTTGGTTTAAGATTGTTTATTTTTTTCCTATGAATTCGATTCTGTTTTTTATATATTATTTTAATTCTTCTTTGGGTGTATGTATCAAAATCCAACCAAAAGCAGTTATATAAAATGCTTTCAGTGTAATACGTTAGAATTTTTAGAATTATCAATGATTTTATTAAAATGGATTCCATCCAAAAAAAGGAGTTGGATAAATATGTACAGTTGAAGATCAAGGCCACAATGCTGAAAACACACATTCAATTTTTAAAAAGATGCAAAAAACTAAAAATTTTCCCTAATTTCATGAAAGTTAAATTTGCAACAAACAACAATATTACAAAGAAAATAGAATTCAACACAAAGATCAATTGGTTGAGAGAAGAAATCAAAACAAAGTATGCAAAACTAAACAGTTTGGAATTGAATATATATTACAATCACCTAAAAATTCTAACGTATTACACTGAAAGCATTTTATATAACTGCTTTTGGTTGGATTTTGATACATACACCCAAAGAAGAATTAAAATAATATATAAAAAACAGAATCTCCCGTAGAAGATATAGTTGTAGATATCGAATCAGGAATTTCAAGATGTCAAAATTTAATCAAACAAAACATCAGATTTGAAACGCAAAAGGTTATCCGGCGAAACAAAAATGCCAACAGTAAACCAAAATCATCAACACCATACAAAATAATTAACTCCCTCAAAGAGAATAAAGATATCATATTTACTAAAGCTGATAAAGGTAATGCTGTTGTAGTTATGGACAAAGTGGATTATGATCAAAGAATTTTAAATACCATCAAAGAAGGACCATACATCGAGCACACATGGAAAAACGGTAACACAAGAGATCCATTGAATAAAATGGTTCAACAAGCAAAACAAGTTACAAAAGAGGTGTCAGCTTTGTTACAAAACCCTTTCCTAGAATTTAAATTCAACGTGTCGAATCCAAAAGTTTCAAAATTATATGGTCTACCGAAAATTCACAAGCCAGGCGATAAAATGCGACCAATAGCATCAAATATTTCAACACCAACAGAACATATGGCTAAATGGTTCCTAGAGCAAGTTAACAAAATACCATCACCTAAAGGTCTCAGCGTAGTAAACTCAATGGAATTAGTGAACAACATAAAAGATATAATATTGGATCCAGACGAACTTCTTGTTTCCTTTGATGTAGTCGCGCTGTTTCCCAGTATCCCAGTGATTCCAGCAATAAAATACCTTGAAGAACATCTCATGAAAAACAACGTTCCATATCCACTAGTTAGTGCTTTAACAAAAGTAGCTAAAACATGCATGGACCAAAGCTTTTTCCAGTTCAGAAAAAAGTTTTATAAACAAACATCTGGAACAACGATGGGTAGCAAGTTGGCCCCATATATTAGTAATGTGTTCATGAGTAAATTGGAATCAAATCTTAAAGAAAACTTCAGCCTGTTTCCAAGAATATGGTATAGATATGTGGATGACATCTTTGCAATTGTTAAAAAATCAGATATTTCAACAGTACTAGAAAAACTGAATTCACAACATTCAACAATTAAATTTACATTGGAAGTAGAAAAAAATGATTGTTTAAACTTTTTGGATATCAGAATTATCAAACTACCAACAAATAAAATTAAATTTGGGATATTTAGAAAACAAACCAACACCAATAGATTTATTACTTCAGATTCACATCATCACATTTCACACAAGCAAGCTGCATTTCATTCCATGGCCCACCGTTTGTACAACATTCCGATGGAAGAAAAAGAATTTCAAGAAGAAGTTAAATACATAGAGAACGCGGCAATAGCTAACGGTTATACAATAGAATTTGAAAATATAATCATTGAAAAGCATAGAGTTAAACATCATAAGAAACAACTAACCAATCTTTCTCCGATACTTGATAAACATAAAACATACAAAAGAATAAGTCTGCCGTTTTATCCAAAAATAACAAATAAATTGCAGAAAGTCTTCCACAAGCATGAAATAGAAATAGTAACAAGACCAACTACGTCCATAAAAACCCAGCTAAATAATTTTAAAGATAGAGAAGGATCAAATAGTAAATCCGGCATTTACCAAATCAAGTGCGAGGATTGTCAAGATGTATATATAGGACAAACATCAAGGGACTATGAGACGAGAATTAAGGAACACAGAGCAGCCACTTTACAAAAACAAACACACAAATCCAGTGTAGCAGCGCATATGATACAATCAAACCATAAAATAGATTTTAGAAATTCAAAAATAATCAAACCTGTAATAAACAAATGGAAATTGGATGCATATGAATCATTTTATATTGCAAAAACAGAACACCTGATGAATTTAGAAGATGCTAAAATCCAATCTCCATTGTTTAATTTAAACCCATAACCCGCCCTCTTGTTTAATATTTTCAGTTTTTTTTTTTATATATGAAAAATTTTTTTTTGTTCCTCTTCTCTTTGTTTTGTATTTTAATCCTTTTTTCGTTTTTGATTTTTTTTTAATTTTTTTTAATTTTGTTTAATTGTTTAATTTTCCATCAATTAGTTTACACCCAGAACAATAAATTCAAAAAAGTAGATAATAAGTTCTTTAGGTATAAATATTATAGCGTTTTCGTTTCTCGATTTAAGTTTTGACCTCAGAGCGGGCAAAACTTTTTCAGTTTTGCATTTTTTTCTTGTAGTGTTGCATTTATTTTTTCAGGTTTGCTCTTAAATTACTTGAGAATCGAACAGAAAAAAGTCACATTTTTTAGATCTGTCAAACTTAATTAACAAAATAAAGAAATTCAATTTTTTAATATATATTATTATTTTTACTCTATTTAATTATTTTTATTTAAGAAAAATACATCTCTAAAAATACGTTTTTTCTTATTTTTTATAATATATTTATATGTTAAACAAGGCAACATTCTTGCACCGTCTCTCAAGAAAAAGTCAAAAAATGCAATATAGTTGCCCTCAAAAAGTTTGAAACTTGCATCCAAATCGAGAAAAGAAAACGCAAATTTTTTCCGGTCAACATTTTTTTGAGAATCGAACAGAAAAAATGTGACCTGAAAAAAAAGTGCAAAATAAAGTCACATTTTTTTGTAGAATCGAAAACGCTATTAGTATTGTGACCATAATTTCTTTAATTGTACAAACAACCTGTAGATGAGATATTGTATCTCGAAACATGTAGTTAAGTTATTAAAAAAAAAGAATTGAAATTAAATTTGCATTTTAAATTAAAAATAATTATTTTAAAAAGTGAAAAGTTTTGTTTTATTTTTTTTTTTTTTTTGGTTGAGTGAGTTTAAGGATTTACAATTTTTTAAAAAATACAAAAAATAATTTATACTTATAATGGATCACTCAAGTCACTCCGATATTATCAATGATTTTATTGTAAATGATCTCAAAATAATTTTTTTTCCTTTATCTTTAAACTCAAAGAATAAATTGAAATAGATCGTTTTTCAATGGACACAAAAATAATTACTGTGGAATAAAATGGCAGTTATGCAATTGCTGCAGTTTTGCAAATTTTTGTAGGTTGATACATACTCATACTGTTTGTTTTCAGTTTTATATATTTATATATTTGAATTAAATGAAAGTTACTTCGGTCTGAAAGACCTAAGTATTACATTCATGAGCTCAAAGTGAAATTCTTACCCCCACTTTTTTTGGCATTTCTCGACGTTTTAAGACCTACTGATTCTAAAAAAGCAAAAAAAAAAAATGTATGTCTGTCTGCCGGCTGGCCGTCCGGGGCCGTCTGGCCGTCATTACCTACGCTGCAGGGAAAACCACTGGAGGATTTCCAAATTTTCTAAAAATAGGTATACTCAAGAGACAGGTCCGAAAGGACGCTGTGTTTGATAACTGTACCGGAAGTGTGTCAAAAAAATCGTCAAGTGTGTCAAAACAAGGAAATTTGCATATTTTTTGCTTAAAAAACGTTTATTTTAAGTGATTACGAGTAGGAACGTTGAACTTCGAGAAATTTTGATAATCGGGATTGGTATGTGAGACCAAAATCTAGATTATTGCATTATAAGTTCGTCAAAAAAATGTTGTCAAGTGTGTCAAAAGAAAGATTTTTATTTATTTTTTTACCCAATTTTTCGGAAAAAAAATTAAATTAAAATTTTCTTTGAAATGAAATTTTATTATTATTATTGAGAACAATGGCATCATAAGTTTGTCAAAAAAATGTTGTCAAGTGTGTCAAAAGAAAAATTTTTATTTAATTTTTTACCCAATTTTTTGGAAAAAATAAAATAAATAATTTGTATGACGTGAAAATATATTACTATTATAGAGAATTATGGCATTATACGTTTGTCAAAAAATAATGTCAAGCGTGTCAAAAAATGATTTCATTGATTTTTAGCCAATTTTTTGGAAAAAAATGTAGCTGTTTTTATGACGTAAATGTAATTGAAAATGAAATTTTGATTTTGTAATAATTTTTGCAATATTTTTAGAATTTTAGAAAAAGTTTTAAGTTTTGATTTTGTAAGAATTTTTGGAATATTTTTGGAATTATGAAAAATTTTAAATTTTTGATTTTTATAATTTTTGGAATTTTGAAAAAAGATTCAATTTTTGATTTTGTAATAATTTTTGGAATATTTTTAGAATGTTGAAAAAAGTTTGATTTTATTATCATTTTTACAATATTTTTGGATTTTGAAAGAAATATGAATTTGTGATTTTGTAATATTTTCTCCAATCGCTAAATTGAAGGTTTTTGAATAGTTTGCTGAAAATGAAAATGGAAATGGACATTTTTGAATTTGTTATAGTTTTTGAATATTTTTGGAATTTTGAAAAAGTTTCAATTTTTGATTTTGTAATAATTTTTGGAATATTTTTAGGATTTTGGAAAAAGTTTTGATTTTATTTATTTTTACAATATTTTTGGAATTTGGCAAAGAAATATGAATTTGTGATTTTGTAATATTTTCTCGAAACACTAAATGGAGAGGTTTTTAGAGTAGTTTACTGAGTGTAACTAAAAACCATGTCCGCATAAAAGTTTTTTGCCGAAAACTATATCAAATCCTTAACCCAGACCGAAATCTTGATATCTCAGAGCTGTAAGATTTCAGCCCCTCCATATTTTATCATTTAAAATTACATTTTGTTGGGTTTTAAATCCCTTGGAAATTTCAAACTCATCAAGTGATTCTTTTAAAGATCCTTGGCTACATAAATGTAAAGCCTTCAATTTTTTTTTAAAAGTGGTGTAGCTATTGTTATTAACTATGTAAATGGTTTGCAAAAATAAACTTTAAATTTTGTTTATTTTTCTTCTTAGGCAGGTATTCCTTAAATCAGTCTTTAAAACATTTTCCGGTTTTCCCGATGTAAAATTTTTCACAAAAATCACATTCAATTTTGTAAATTATTGAGCATGATTCTAATTGGATATTTAATTTTGGTTTCAATTCTTTATATAAAATATCTCTTAGGATTTCATACTTATATTTTTTTAAATAGTTCCTTATAATATTAGGCTATGATTTGTATATTCCATTTTATCAAATATTATTTAATATAAGTTTAGGAGATGCATTATTTTTTGTTTTAGAGATAAAATTCGTTGTGCATATGACTGTCGGGGATCAGTTTTTTTTGTTCTGAAGCAAAAATTATAAAAATGGTGATTTTTAGATTCAGATTTTTTTTTATGTTAAATATCAAATATTTTATTATTAAATGAACTTTTTAAATAGCAATTACAGTCAAGTTCAGCAAAATTTTGCGACATTTCGACTCGACCCTTTTTTAATTTGGTTTATTTTGGTCTATATTTAAAAAAATTCTACTTGAAGGCGTATTTTTCATTATCAAAAAATAAACCAAATTAAAAAGGGTCGAGTCAAAATGTCGCAAAATTTTGCTGAACTTGACTGAAATTGCTTTTTAAAAAGTTCATTTAATAATAAAATATTTGATATTTAACATAAACAAAAAATTCTGAATCTAAAAATCGCCATTTTTATAATTTTCCTTCAGAACAAAAACTGATTCCCGACAGTCATATGCATAACGAATTTTATCTCTAAAACAAAAAATATCGGCATCTCCTAAACTTTCACAAGTGGTTAGATATAAATAAGCTTCAATTTAGTTTAAAAAAAAAAAAAAAAAAAGGCTATGCCATCTTTTTTTCAATTACACCATTTTTTTCTTATGTTACACCGTTAAAAATTATTTCAAAAAATTAACAGTGTACATTTTTAAAAACTTTGTTCTAATACCTATTCAATGACATATCATTTATGAAAATCGATTGAGTAGTTTTTCTACAATCGCTCGTCAAAATGCACTCACATCACAAAATAACAAAAATTGAGGGGCACCCTGTGAGACCCCTGGTTGAAAAAAAAAATTCTAAG
>CAVNZG010001147.1:0-2500 GCA_963693315.1 Diogma glabrata
CTTCTGTTTTAATTACAGAAACCAACAGACTTGTTCGAGAAAATAAATACAAACTTGATAAATATTTAGAAAAAGTTCAATCGTTTAGAGATTCCAATTGACACTATAAATAGTTTCATCATTAGATGTAATGTTCGTTATGAATCAGTTTTTCAAAAAACCAAAGAAAAGCATATCAAGAAAATGGACCTTATGAGATGTGAATTCCAACAGTCCAGCTGTCCACAAGAAAATCGTGATATGCAGAAATGGTTGGTTAATACCACAGATAAGCCAATTCCAGATAACGTAAGATATATCTTAAGCCTAGGTGACAAATTTTGTCCTCCAACATCCGCAGATGCTATTCCGTTCACTAATATAATCTGTGATGTAGAAGCGTGTTTGTACAATATGGAAGAAGATTCTAAGGTTGATATTAGAAATAACTTAGTGAATATTCTGACAAATTTTAAAAATCAAAACCAAAACCAAGGAAAGAAATATCACACCAGGGAAGATTGTGCGCTTGCATCCCAGATTAAAGAAACACAACAATTTTGTAAAGATAACAAAGATTTGTTAATAACTCGAGCTAACAAAGGAAATGTAACAGTGTTGATGCTGAAAGAAGAGTACATAGTAAAACTTGAAACACAGCTAAACGACCGTAACACCTACGATATTCTTAGATCAGATGGCACACTAACGTTACAGAAGAAAGTAAATGATGTCCTAATGGGTTGGCAAAATGACGGAAGAATCACCAAAGAAGAAGGACTACGTCTTCGAAAAAACAATTCTGTTGTATCAAAGATGTATGGACTTCCGAAAATACATAAACAGAATACACCTCTTCGGCCAATTGTCAGCTCTATTGGTTCACCAACTTACAATTTATCGTCTTACCTATGCGAAATCTTAAAACCAAGTGTTGGTAGCACATCGTCGTTTTTAAAAAATTCAGAAGAATTCATCGGCTAAATTAAAACAGTGGTTTTACCACCAGACTATGTATTACTATCACTAGACGTAGTGTCACTGTTTACTAACATAGATAGTAAACTTGTCATTGAACTAATCAACAAAGACTGGAGATCCATTAAAAGAAAATCAAAAACCAAACTATTAAAAGCTCAGTTTATGGAAAGTTTAGAATTGGTTCTAAAAAACTGTATTTTTACTTTTAACGGGAAAACTTATTTACAAAAGTTTGGTTCTCCAATGGGTTCTCCGATTAGTCCAGTTTTGGCTAATTTAGTGATGGAATACATTGAAACATCTGTACTGTCGTCCCTTACATTTTCTCCAGCCTTCTACTATAGATATGTAGACGACATTATTACCGCAATTCCAGCACAAGAAACTGACAATTTTTTAAAAGCGTTTAACGATTTTAATGAACACATTAAATTCACACTGGAATTAGAAAGTAACAACTGTTTATCTTTTCTGGACACAAAAGTGATGAGAAACATCGATGGAACATTATCAACAAACTGGTACCACAAAGACACCTGGTCAGGCCGATACTTAAACTATAAATCTTGGTTACCACATAACTACAAGATCAACACAATTAACATTCTGTGTGACAAAATAATTAAACTGTCCGATGAACGTTTTCATAATAAGAACTTCAAACTTTTGGTGAATACTTTGACAAATAATGGATATCCCAAAGTTTTGGTTAAAAAAACAATTAAAGGCAACATTTTTAAACACACCCAGGGTCAAGAAAACAGAAGGATAAGATATCCAGCGGAAAGATATGTATCGTTACCATGTATTAAACACCTATTCGAAAAAATACGTGCATTGTTGAGTCGATACAACATAAAGACAGTGGGAAGATCAAATCTATCTTTGGAGACACTCTTCTCAAACCTTAAAGATAAAGTCCCTTTAGATCAATAATCCAATCTAGTGTACCAAGTCACTTGCTCATGCTTGTCAGAATACGTGGGTAATACAAATCAGTATTTAAGGAAACGAATAGGTGAACACATTAATGGTTCCAACAACAATGATCCCGCAGTTTCGAAAAGTGCACTATCTACACATCTGAGGAATACCAAACATCAAATTTCTCTGAAAGACAATGTAAAAATTCTTGCTAAAGAACCAAGTTATCATAAACGCAGAATCATGGAAATGATTTTGATAAGAAAAAGTCAAAAAACACATAAATCAATCAATATTCAGAAAGATTCAGAATATCTCCAGAACTTTTATGATAACCTGATATAAGAAACGAAAATTTGGATTAACATTCACAAACAACAAATGGTATTCATCGATTCGTGCGTCCTTATTATTATGCTAGTTTGTTATATAATTTTTTTTTAACTTGTTTGGTTTGTAATTTTAAAAAATAAGTTATCCGGTTTTTGGCAACAATCATTTTTCTCCTTCTTATTTATTAATAATTATTGTTTTTTTTAAAAAAAGTAGTTCCGGTTTCAAATTGTTGTTTTATGTTATTACTTATTAGCCATTTGATGTAAATTTTTAGCGTAAT
>CAVNZG010001147.1:7500-26702 GCA_963693315.1 Diogma glabrata
AACAATCGAGTATATTAGTATAGTATGTAATTCTTAAAGCGAAATTTGTCCAAACACATTTAATCTTTAACCCAATCCATTTAATCTTTAACCTTTAAAAAAAAGTAGCGTTCTAAGAAATCAGAAAGCGTTTAACTTCTATTTTCAAGCTGAATATTATTTGAGCACAGTTTGTCGTCAGATATTCCTTATATCATGTAAGGACTTTTACCTGACTTCCACATTGATGTTTGTAGCCCTGTTTTAAAGAAAATTATAGTTAGATTTATTTAATTACGCACATTTATTTTTATATCTGTGTATAAGATGTTGTAGGCATCCAAGCAAAAGCTGAATATTTGCAGTTCGCTTTAGATTTTCTGTAATGTGACTATTAAATGACTTCAAGTTTGGTGTGGTGTTGTCTAGATAAAAACTCACCAGTCCAACGAGCTTTTAAGAATCAAATAGAGCTAACCTAATGTTTTCATTAGGTCACAGAGAGGAAAAAGACTATATTGCTACGGAGATACAGGTAGGTATTGTAATAAACTTCGTCCAGAATGGGTTAATTTAATTTAATCATAAATAACCAATACGTTCCGCCTAAATGTTTTCTACATTCTATAGCAAAGATGAAACAAAAGTTAACTCCCTTTAACAAATACATTTTGCATAAATTAAATTTGAGTTCGCTAATACAAATGCAAGTATGAATGAAAACAGGTGTGGCCTATTCAAGATGTACGGACTACGTAGTATTGATTTCTAGTGGATTATAGAAGTTTCGATTTATTTATTTTTCGATATAAATAAGCAAACAAAAATATCGGAGAGTCAGTTTTAATTTTGCAATTAAAAGTGTTTTACAAATATTCGAAAGTATAAGGAATAATCGGTGGTACTTGAGCCTGGGTACTAATAGTGAAAGAATTGGAACTTTGTGGAATAGTAAATACAGATTTTACGATTCCGAATATTGTTGATTCAAATTGTGAAAAAGCGGTGAAGTTTATCGTACATAAATTGGAGACCCTGGAATTTATTGTAAGGAAAAACGGAAGCTGCTGTAATTTGATGACAAATAAAGTTTGAGATTCTGTTAACTAAAGATCTGTCTTTTTACTGTCGTGTTTGTTCAATAATCTAAAAGAACCAACGAGAGTCGTTACAGTATAATTGGTTATAACTGCCGTGCGAATTAGCCCCAGTCCCTTCCGAAATGGATGTGAGTCAACTACATGTTTTTCGTGGGTGCATGTTGGTAACAATTTTTAACACAAAATAAGAGGAACAAAACATAAAGTTATCGACACACTTTTATCGACAAACGCGCTTTTTGTTAAATTTGTTCAACAGAATCATTTTCTCATTCTCCAAGATGGATCGCGGACGGATGAATCTTTTTTTATTAATTTGTGCCAAAACGTAGGCCTAAAAATTTTATAAAATTTTGATCTTAATGGATTATTATTCTGATCAATCAACTGTAAGTCGTGTGATTAAAATCATTATTAATTCATTTTTTTAATTAAAATTTTTTAATTTTTAGTACATACATGATTAGTTTTGTGTATGCAACAAATACAAAAGAATTTTGAGTAGTAAAAAAAATCTATGCAATTTACAAAATAAATATGCTAAATCATGATTTTCCATAAATAAAAGAAAGAAAGATACATACATATAAATGAGTTCAACGTGTACAAAGATATACACGTTCTGGTAATGTTTTGATACCATCAAATAGGAGTGTTCGTTCTTACATTATACTAACAACATCGGCAATATTTTATTTCTTTAATTTTATTATTATTTCTTTTCATTTCTTTGATCTTCTACCGACATCAAACTAAACTTATCGATTTTTAATATTAGTTACAAATTATTTTCATTTAAGTACATAATTAGATGATGAGAGTGTAAAGAGATTGAATGACTATTTTCTTAGTTGTGAGATTTTTGTTTGGAAATAATTAAGGCGCGGTGACTAGGACATAATATAATTGTTTTAAATGTAGCTTTGGTGGTTTATTATTTGCTTCGATCTGTATTTTCTTCATACGAAGGACAAGTTAAACCAAAACTCAAATTGTGTAGGTTTGTACTCAATTTGGAGAAATGTGTTTTTTTTAAATATGATGCTAACGACCAATCTCTCACTTTTAAAATTAGTAAATATTTATTATTATCATGGTTATTTGGAACCTTACATGAGGGCAGATGTATAAGTCGTTAGATTTATTATAACAAAATTGCATACAAATGTATTCCTTCGAAATAAATTAAAAATTTCACCAATGAAATCTAACAAGTATGTACATAGGGGAGACTCGTGTGGTTAAGTTCTTCATACAAAATGAAAAAAAATGTATATATAGATATACAATATGTTAAACGCATAATGCAAATAAAAATCAAGAATTTTAAAGCTTTAGAATTTCAGTATTTTTCTGACACAGTGGGAAGCCAATTCATAAAACAACGAAAACAAGGATTAACTATGTTGGATTTACCAAGTTTCGAGTTCCGATATGGGGCTATAGGTGGAGTAAAACATCGATAATGGCATCAAATAGTTGAATATGAGAGTGATATTAAAAAATTATTTTTTATGTAAAACTAGCACCACCTCTAGAAATTTTTTTAAACTGTGTCAAACTTATTCTAAATATCAATTAAACTTATTCTGCCATTTTTAGAAAAATATTTCTACTGCTCACTGAACCAATTCATTACATATTCAAAAGGGAATGAAGATGTCATCAAAATTTGTCAATGTATTACTACGTGAGGAAGCTTAGTAATAAATTTTAACTAAACCAATTATAACTCACTCAACTGAAATTATTATTTAAATTAAAAAAGTATGACAATGTTGTATAACATGACAATCATATAATTATGATTCTGACCATATTTACATATATTACTTTATATTATAAAAGATGATATAAAATGTAGCACTTGCCTTTTTATTGTATATTGTAATGGTAGCCAAATTAATAATGTGAACAAAATAAATGGTGTGGCTTGAAGTGTATGGTTATATTATTTTGGAATGTAGTAATGAGGCTGTTAATTGGCTTCCAATTATATATTATGAGTTTATAAATATGTAAACAGTTAAGTTAAATTTTAAATAGTGACGGTAAAATTTATCTAGTTAATAATAGTTTGCGTTTTTTTTTCATAAAATAAATAAACAAAGTCACAAAATAAAAATATTGTTATTTTAATATAGTAATTTGCAGTCATAATTACAGTGGCCTTAATGATGTTTTTTGAATTATTTAAAAATGCTTTAATTTCCTTTTGGCAAAAAAATGATTTCAAAGTAGAATACAGACACACCTATATTGTACTTAATAATACCGAATTGCACCATATATGCACAAGGCTAATGAAGCTTTATTAAGGTAATGTCATTATTCGGCGTTAATTCAATAATTTTTGGTTAAGCTTCGAGGTCATATTCTTTATATTTCAGATCCCACTATGCGGTTGTATGTTTTACAAATGTATCTGTTGTGACAGTATTTATATTAGCCGGGTACGAATGGCAAAGTTTTGCTTTTTCAGAAAAAATAAAGTCTCATTTTCATATAATTTTAAATGTATGAGTGAAAAATGTATATGATTCATATAAAGTTTTCTAAAATTTTTCTTAAATATTTTATTGTTTCAAACATTTAATTTTGCTAAGACTTATAATTAGAATTATATGACATATTATCTTATTTTTGGACAACTCATTTACAAGAAATATCTATATTTCATTAGCAACTCCAGATAAAAACTCCATTTAAAGCACCTCCAGATTAATTAAGCACTAAAAATTTTTCAGCATATCAATATGAATCAGCAAATTACCAGTATTTCATATTTTAAATATATCAGCAGATTAGCGATTCAATATCAGCCAGCATATCAACATATAATATTTACGAGGGTATATTATTATATCAGTATATATGTACATTAGCATATCAACAAATTCATATATTATCAGCATGTAGACATACAGCAGCATATCAGCATTACAGAATATAAGCATATCAGCATGTCAGTATGTCAACATATCAGCATTTTCGAGAATTTACGTATCAGCAAATCAAGAAATTAAGTTATCAGACATATCTGATAGAAGCAAAAAATGGAGAAAAATATTTTTGTTCATATAACCTAGTAGCCAAAAAATTCTCTATACCATAAGTGGAAGCTATGCCGAGAAAAAGTAGTTTGAATTTTCTCTTTAGCTGGCGAAAGTCTATAGATGCAGTCCACTAAGTTGGAGGGATGTTACATAAAAAGTGATATTTAATCATTTGGTATGATGGTAACGCACGTCGCACATAACGAAATGTCGATAAATGTCTAACCAAAGAGATGGGTCGTTGTTAAAAATTTTAATTAAATCTCAACATGTCTATAACGTTAGGCAACTTTGTCGCTAAGGCAAGATTAGACGTGTTTGACATTATGGAAGAAAACGTCAACTTAGGGCAATTCATAAAACGGAACGTTAAAAGAAATAACTTATTTTGGCGAAAAATGGTATTAGGTGACATTTTCCGCGTATTATTAGTGTTAGCCATACAAACTACCAGAATCACAGAACCGAGAAAATCGAGAGGCAAGTTGTGGCCTGTGCTTTTACCTCGATAACATCTCACATGGAGCGATCAGGAAGGACGTCAGGGACAAATACGGGTAGCATAGATCAAAGCTTTGGATTCTAAAATCAACTTTTGTGGGGTCTTATCACCTCTCATGTGAAGTTTAGTGATATATGAATTTATGGTCATATAAGACAACTTTGACATCAAATCCCGTGGTTTAGCGGCTAAAATACTAAATATAAATACTATTTATAGCGAAAGATAAACGCTCTGTGAGATTCAACATATGGGGGATTATCTGTTAGACAGGTGTGGACAACACTTTAATCGAAGTACAAATATGATAGTCCAGTTAAAAAACAAATCTATATTGAGTAATATGATGGATGTAATGTTGATGTAATATCATGGAAAATTCAGAAATTGCATGTGCACAGGACGCAAAACATCTGAAAGTTATTCTAGATAGCAAGCCTCTGTGAAGAAACCACTTGAATGTGGTACTTAACCGTGGGGTATAGCCCAGCTATAAGAATATCAGAATATCAGAATATCCGAATATCAGAATATCAGAATATCAGAATATCAGAATATCAGAATATCAGAATATCAGAATATCAGAATATCAGAATATCAGAATATCAGAGTATCAGAATATCAGAATATCAGAATATCAGAATATCAGAATATCAGAATATCAGAATATCAGAATATCAGAATATAAGAATATCAGAATATCAGAATATCAGAATATCAGAATATCAGAATATCAGAATATCAGAATATCAGAATATCAGAATATCAGAATATCAGAATATCAGAATATCAGAATATCAGAATATCAGAATATCAGAATATCAGAATATCAAAATATCAGAATATCAGAATATCAGAATATCAGAATATCAAAATATCAGAATTCAGAATATCAGAATATCAGGATACAGCCCAGGTAACAATTTCACCTAAATTTTTTAAATTATTCCAACTTAACTTGAGAAAGCATTATGTAAGACCATATTATTCAAGCTTTACCTAAAAAAAGCTTGTAGAAGACTAGATTCGCTAAGTTTCTTAGATAATTCCTTAAGTAAGGCTTGATTCAATAATAAATATTTAGGACGTATTCAAGCGAAAGTTACTCAAGTGTAATATCTTTTTTATTCGCCTATATATTAAAGTGTTACTTTATTACTGTGATTTGCGGCTTTAAAGTATCACTTTTCATCTATTTATTTTGTCGTCATAGCTACGTCCAAAAAAGTAAAAAGCATTTGTATTTGTTTAAATTCTATGAAAAATAAATTTTTTTATCAAAGCAACCCGCAAATTCAAAATTTCATTATCCAATTAAAATAGTTGTTATCATTTGTTGTCATAGAATTTGGAAAAAATAATAAATATTTTTTCAAAGGTTACTTGTTCCACATATTTTTATTTTAAAATTTATGAAAATTTATAATTTTAACTTTTCTTGAAATATTTTGCTTGCGGCGAATAAAAAATAGTATATGATGCACGGACGTAAGCTATTTTGGACTTAATGTGGGTGAAAATCTCGGCTAGCGCCTCGATTTGCAAACTCCACATCCGTCCAAAATCTTTAGCTTTACGTCCTAGCATCATAATGTACTATTATAAGGCTTTATTCACATATAACTTTTAAGGTAGTATTCAAGATGTTTTTACTGAAGTTCCATCCCTTATATAAACCTTTATTAAAGTACAACTTTTAGGAAAAATCAAAGAAGATTCTTGTCCAAGGCTAGTTCCTTGTATACGACTTTGTTTATGTATGTATAATAATTTTAGTAGTATTCAACAAAATTGTTACTATCAAGTAATATTTCTTATATACGTCTGTTTTCAATGAATATTAAAAGATTTACAACAAATCGATCTGTCAATATTTTTTAATTTTTTTAATTCGCGATTGTGTGTTTTTTTATTAAATCACTTATCGATGTGTTTGAAAAGTTAACAAACCTTTAAGAACTTTAACAAACTATTATTGAATAATACAAAAGATTATTTCAAAATAGTCGAGATATTTTCGGCAATGGAAATTTGCAATTGCCATTATTCCGCAGCCATTTAATCAAATATCCTTTCTGATGATGGTTTATATAATGATGGAAATTTACCATTTCTGATGATGGTTTATATAATGATTTGAGTTGGTCAACAAATAAATAAACTGATGATAATTTGTCATACGATTGCTTTTTATATTAAATGTGTGTAAATCGCCATATTGTGCGCAATTTGCCTGGGAAAAAATTATATCAAATCTTCGATTTCATCTAGAGAACTGCATATATTTGCAACAGATTGCAACTGACTTATGGAAAATATTCCGTAGAACGTTTGTTAAATATGATCATCTAACATTTATTTATTAACCACCCAAATTGTGCAACTGAACGTAATGCCAACCACAGCATACTATACCCCTTACGAAGCTTGAGTAATACTTTTATTCTGTATTGAGTAATGTTTTATTCCTGTCGCGGAAATTGATTTAATGAACGAGTGCGTAAGAGTAAACGATGAGGAAGACGTTATAGGGGCTGTGTTCGATTCCTGCCAGGCACGTTTTTATTTATGAATTTTATTTTCCTTTTCTTTATTTTTTTTTTATTCTTTAATCATTTTTAATCGTACAATTGAATGGCAACACATGCGTAGATATCGTATATGAATACGCAAACTTATTTTCATTTCGAGATTGTCCTCAATCATAACCAATATTATTGGAATAAGTGGGTGTAAAATTTCACTTTTGGCTCATGAATGTAACACTTAGGTCTTTCAGACCGAAGTAATATTGAAACGTGTTCCCATGTATTGTACCCAACAAATTTTGTTAATACAAATGCATGAACTCGCAGAAAATGTTTAGAGTTTTGCATGGGAGAGTGCTTGGAAATTTGTCGATTGACTCGTTGCAAAAGATCTTGTTTTTGTGGAAAGAATAATTATGATCTGGATTTTTTTTTTGCATTTAAATGAAGTTGTAATTTTACATAATAATACATATTAAATAAGAACTAGAAATACGAAAATTTTCGCTACAAAATTTCATAAAATTGTGTGATGCTTTTGATCAGGTCAAAAAGTGTAGTCTTGTAAGACTCAAATGTCTGACCTGAATCTTTAAAAATCGTTTTTTTAGAAAAAACAAACACTTTCTTTAAATTTTGACATGTTTTAAGAGGACGTAGGCTTTTTCATATGGTGAAAACTCCAAAAAATACTAGACCTACGGCATCAGCACCATCTTTAAAAATTAAACAATTTTAATAATCTAAGCAGAAAATTTACAGCGTATTTTTGTGATAAGTTTTACCTTTCCATATTCACATAAAACCGTTGATATCAGGTGAGCCGTTCTGTTGCAATTTGGTTTTGAAGAAACCCTGAATTTGAGTTTCCAGAAATCTTTCGACACCGTGCTCTCAAGCCAAACACTTACATTTTATAGAAACACGTATTTTGTTATTTCACACCTACAATTATTTGGATCACTCTGTTCTGAAATTAAACACGTACTCTTTATTTTCCTTATACCACTTGTATGCCAAGTCAATCATAAACGATTTGATTGAAATTTCGAGATTTTCGGTCGTCCAGAACACGAATTGCATTAACTAGCATTTGCATATGCTTGATTTCTAAGGGTTTTATTAAAGTTAATGCAACTTCAACACATTTGTTTGTCGTTTAATTGAGTGTACTGTGTTTTAAAAAGTCGACCGAAAATATTTTTTTGTCCGCAAACATTCATGTTACTTAGTCATCGATCCTGTGCTTGTACTTAAAGGACAGTTGAGGTATCAAAAATTAATTATGCGAAATAAATGAATTCCGCAAAAAATTAGGTTGAAATGTGTCACATTGGACTTTAGAACAAAAAATGAAAATAAATATGAAAATACGTAATCCATACCAGTAGCTATCTTGAGGTACATCGTGAAATAGGAATTGAGAAAAAAATTATAGCTATTTTTTCATATACCTAGTATTCCGTACTAGTATTCCGTGTATAGTAGATTAGATTGGTTAAATAAATAAATGAAGTAAAAAAAAAAAAAGATTAGAAATCTACTATATATATAATATTATATTTAGAACAATTAAAATCCATTTGTATGTAATCAACATTTAGGCAAACTCGTTGCTATGAATTAAGTAATGGTTGCTAGAATTCAAAAATTCTATTATAAAAACTATAAATTCTATGAAAAAAGTAGCCTATTTGACTTCTGACATTCCTTTCTTTATGTATGTCAAGTTCCATCCATCTAAATCAATTCAGCCGTTTCGAAGCTTATCCCGAACAGACAGACAGACATCGAATTTTATTTATATAGAAGATAGAATATATTATGCTTAATTACGCTTAATATATACTCGATAGGATAGTTTTTATATCAATTAAAAGTTTTAATATTTTTTAATTGCGAATTGAATGTTAAATGTGGTCCATAAACCATCTTTCAGATGGCGGCGTAAATTAATTAAATAACACAACTTAATCATGGACATTTTAAGTGTATGTGAGCGAATGGCCAAAAAAGTAAAATTTGTTACAAATTTTCTCATCTACACCAAATATGTTGTTGGTTTGCAATTGTATGTAAAACATTCCTAAAAGTAAGTGATGATAGTTGATATTATTGATTATATTGATTTAAAGCAAAAAATTACGAAATGGGAGCCGCACAAATACTATAAAAAGAAACATAGCTGATCAAACACGGATGGCAATCATGATGAACAAACTAATTAAAAATGGTGAACTCAGCTGGCAACACGCATGCAATAGTAACTTGCAAACGGTAACTATGAATGAAATGAATTAAAGAATTCATTAACGAATTAAATGTATACTCCCGCAGGAAGATTTGTAAAATTTAAAATTTCTGATCTATGGGGGTGACAACCCCGCGTACTTAGGTCCCAGCTATTTGCATATGAGTTAGCTTGGGATATCGTATACCACTGGCAATAGCAGTGAGATATCACTAGCCAAAGTGATATCTTAGGGATGTTGGCGGATGAACTTTTTTCAATCAACGATATCACCCTTAGTTTTAGTTAAAGACTATTCTTTGATGATGACACGCTTTTTTTTTTAAATAAAATGTGTTGAGTAGTACGAATTACAATGTGTGCAACAACAGCACATAACAACCTTTGAAGAATAAGGTCCCACAACAACATGCTTTCTAAGGTGTTGATGGACGCAAATTTTTTATTATTTTTTTAAAGAACGAACTTTTTCGTTTGCTCGAAGAAATGAGCTCCCATATAACTATTATATATGCCGGGTTTAATCCTTGAGCAAAACCATGTTTTACATGATCGTGGTATATGCTTCTAGCACTATAAGGATAATTGGTAATCCAATTTTGATTTGTTCCTACAAATTTGAAAAAAAAAGTATTTTATTTTTATTTCCTCCATTTTATCATGAAAAATTGCCCTATGTCGTTTGTTATTATGTGAAAGGATTTACTATTTAGTTTTCCATTCTTTAAAAAGAATATAGAAAACCAAAACAGGTTTTTATGTGTTGTTGTGACACATATTGTAATTCCAACTACACAACACATTTTATTAAAAAAATATGTCAAATATTTTGAATTCGCACAAATTTTTTTGAAATTTTAAGTGAAAAAGATGATGAACAATGTCATTGAAGCTACAATTTTGAATGGAAAATTCAAAGGGGAAGATTTACTGTTGCTACTAATTTCAATGATCCTAACAGATATGGCATTTCAATTCAAATGTTTAGTTTCCAGTGCGACTCGCTTTTGCAATGACCATCAACAAAGCACAAGGACAATTGCTGCAAGGATGTGGACTAGGTAGATTTGGAGAATCCGTATTTCTCACATCTGGACAATTGTATGTGGCAGCTAACGTCGGAATACCTTCTGATTTATTCGTGTACGCATCTAGACGGAAAAACACAAAATATAGTGTGTGCCCGCCCACAAGCACACGAATAAAGAAATAGAATTAAAACGACATTTTGAAATTTTTTCCTTATTAAAATAAATAATTGTTGCAATAAAATTGATACAATGTAAATTGAATATTGGGTACGTTTAGTTTGACTAAAACAACTGAAAAAATAACAACAATTGTATTAAATTTTTCGTTCTTTCAAATGCTTCAGTCAAATCGAACACGGCTGTTATATATATATATATATATATATATATATATATATATATATATATATATATATATATATATATATATATATATATATATTTTTTTTTTTTAATATATATTTTTTTTTTTTATTAATTAGTTAGACATGTTTAGCACACTAAATATGAAATATTCATTATTTAGACTCTTTGAATATCCGAAGATACCATGTAAACTATAAAGGAAGGAGATGAGGAAAATGGAAGGAATAGAGATATAGGGATAACTATACTAATTGTTTTAAATGATGATGGACATTTTCTTTAAATGCCTGAGAGGAAAATTCTTTGGGAAATACAGAGGGAGGCATTGAGTTCCACAATTTGGCCACTCTATTAAAATAGTCGTTCTGAAAGGACACAGTTTTACAACGAGGTATTTGTGCAACAAATGGATGGGATAACTCGGCAGCTCTTGTTTGTCGATTATACTGCGCACACGATGGAAAGATATTTTGAATTTCCTTAGAGGAGAAATCGCTAAAGTTATATTTATAGTAGATTGACAATTCAGCCACATTTCTTCTGTGCTGGAGTGAATCAAGCTGGTCCGTTAGTTCGGTATTACCAATCAATTGCTTTTCCCTGTACAGTATTGCTTTTCTCTGTACAGAGTCTAGACATTTTATTGTTGACTGACAATCACCTCCCCAAACGTGACAGCAATCTATATATATAAATATATATATATATATATATATATATATATATATATATATATATATATATATATATATATATATATATATATATATATATATATATATATATATATATATATATATATATATATATATATATATATATATATATATATATATATATATATATATATATATATATATATATATATATATATATATATATATATATATATATTAGACTGCTTCGTTTCAAAAAAAATTTTTTTTTTCAAAAGTCCTACTTCAAAACTTTGTTAAGAATGATAAAAAAATAATTCACTGAAAATTTCAGCCCGTAATTCCAATTCTTAGAACTTGCGCAATGCGTTTAAAGTTTTTCCATACAAAATACATGGAGAATTCGTGATTTTATGTTTGATTATCTATAGTTCGGCAGCACTTAATGCCATGGCAATAGTCATAGGTGGAATTTGTGGATGAGTTCATGGACTTCAAAAATGCTATTGCTCACTTTTTTGTGACTCTCTTATTTTGACGGGGATATCTCTCAAAATAATTTGTTCGCCCAAAATAAAGTTTTTAACCAAAGTTCCATAATTGGTTGGAGCTACAACTAACATGAATAGAACAATTTTATAGATAATATATTTATTTAGGACATAAACCTATTTTATTGGGTCATAAGTTGAAAGAACTACAACTTTTGACATTTTTAGTAAGTTATTATACTTATACCTTTAATTCGTTTTTAATCAATTCAAGGGCAATTCTTTTTATAAATTGATTATACATTTTATATAAAATTTATAATACTTTTTATATAATATTTATAAATTTTAATTATTTAGATAATCTTTTATTATAAAAAGTTTAATTAACAGTTAATAAAAAATGTTTATTGATTTCACAAAATATATTAATTCATTAATCGAAAAAATCTTTGTTGCAAAATAAATTTTTTCATTAGCTAAAATTATTAAATAAACATTTTATAATTCGCTCTTTTTGGATGACGGGTTGTTTTTTCGGTGATGTTGAACCACTTTTAAAATCAACTGTTTTTGCTCTTCATCTGTTCACGTGAAACGTTTTCATCGAAGAGTGATGAGCAAGCAAGTTGTTCGTATATCTTTGTATAATATCTTGTATATCTTGGTATATCTTCCATGTCGTCACCATGTTTTTGAAATAATTCTCAGGAATGTAGTAGAAGTGGCTTGGCCAGTTAGAACATGTCCAAATGTATAAATTTTTAAAAGATTTCAAGAAAATTGGGTGAAAATTGATAAATTCAGGTACGATATTGGCATTGAAGATATAAAAGTAAAAAATGTTATAATAGAAACAAAAAATGATAAACTTTGCTTCATAGAAAATCAACTTAAGTATGAATTAAATTAATAAAAACACTGCTAAAGATTAAGAATAAAGAATATACAATTCATAATATTTTGATTCATGTCAAAGTATAAAATACATAATTTTTTTTCATTAGAATTATCAACCAAGAAACGACTATCGCGAGTTTTTAATATCGTGCTATATCTTTTTGGGTGGTATTCCAAGTAATGGCGTGAAATTTAAAGCTCCTGGTGCTATGTATCATGCAAGGTGGCTTTCAAAGGCCTTATATTGTTTGAAGATGTACATGTTTAGAAAACAATTTTTACTTAGAGGCTCTGTTGTTAATATTTTAAGGGAAATATGCGTCTTTCTGATATTATTTTACCTTGAAGGCTGGTTTACTGCTACAAATCCAATAAGAGCACCTAACGCTGATTTGAATTTATTTAAAAATTTTCAAAATAACACATAAGAAGATTGCAAAAGTTGCTCTGGCGAAGTTGTCAAAAAATCTTTGGTATTTAAACGAACAACTTGCTTGCTTATCACTCTTCGATGAAAACATTTCACGTGAACGAAAAATAAAAACTGTAAATTCAATAGAAAATAAAAGATCTTATACTAGTGGAGAAAAGCGACTCCTTTTAGATGAAGAAGAGTTTGCTTCATTTTCGACAAAAAATTTAAGTGATTTCGTCAATGAAAATTCATTTTTAATGTTTAAACACACTGAGAGAAATGTGGCATATAGTTTTAAAAAGATTGTCATATTATTTAAATTTATAGGTAAACCACCTTAAATTTGCTGAAAGAAGTAGAAAACTGTTTAAAATTTAATGTGCTCTCTATTTAATTTGAAAAGTTAAATCTATTTGGGAAAATTCTAGGAAAAATTCTAAACAAAGAAATGTAATTAATATGATACCTTATTGTTTCAAACAGAGTCTTCTTAAAACTGCATAAGGTTTTAGAAATTTATGAAGAAATTCTTATTAACTGTATTATTCTAACGTTTTTGAAAATATTTAGTCATTGTTCATTTATATAGAGTCGCGTAACAACGTTGCTGTTTTGTGAATAATTTTTATTTTAATTAATGTTATTGTGGTTAATTAGTGTTATTAGTTAAAAATCGTGAATAAAAGTGAATAATTGCAAATATTTTAATATATATAAATAATAATTTTATTTTATTTTGAATAGTGGAAAGAGAGTTTGTGCAAGGAGAAGAAGTTTTAGCTTCAGAAAACATAGTTGTGATTCCCCTAGACAATAGTGTTTGTGATTTAAACGAAAACGTTCTTGTTCAATCAATTTTTCAAACTTGGGGATTATCTCAAAATGTTTGCTCATTATTAGATGCATGGGGCATTAATATGATCAAACATTTAAGTGCTATAGAACTAGAAGAAGTAGATTTATTTTTTAAAAATATTGATAGTGCTGGCTTTTTTGGAGACCGAGTTTTATTTACCAATGGCTTAAAAAAATGGAGAAGAGAACAGGTAAATTATACTTATTTATTGTTTAATTTAACTTTTAATTATTGGATTGGCTAGAACAAATAACCACTAGTTTATCGTCATCCAGAAGTGAGTCTCCAAAGCCAATTGTTGATGGTAAAGAATGCTGCTCTGTTGTAAAAATGGATGTTCATAGTGTGTTGAGCATGTCCATTAAGGGTCAAATGATCTTGGCATATTACAATCAACATAAAAGTTTGACAACCAAACAACAAACGCAATTAACACATTGCATAGTTGATCGATATTTAATCCAAAAACAAAGAATGACATATAGTGATATGAAGAAATGGGCTAACGCAATACACATCTGCTTCCCTACCCAAACTGCTGTAATTTTTATTTAATTTACTCAAAAAAAACAAATTTTTAATAAAAATATTAATTTTTAGGAAACCTACTTTTTGGATCGGAAGCCCGGAAAAAAAAATCCAACTGGAAAGTTACATGCCAGATGGTGTAATGTAAATACCGAATTTGTAAAATCATTGCCCGGCAAAGATTCTGCTGTACAAACAAATACACTTGAGAATGAACTTATTTTTGGTTTGTTTAATAATATTTGATGTAACGAAAATGTGTTATAAAATTTTTATTTGTAGAAACCAATTTAGAAGACTTGAAATGTTGGCTTACAAATAACTGCTCCCCGTGGGAAACTGTTTGTGAAAATTGGAGAAAAACTTCAAAATTAAGAGTACCACAGTTTCAAAATAATGGAAGTATGAGTTTAACCAATTTATTAATGGAGTGGCCACGTTTTAACGATGCAAATGGGTATCAGTTGGTAGGGATTCTAAACCACTATATGTACATTTATTCATTTGTTTGACATTGAACATTTTTTTCAAGATTGAAATAGATTTTGAGACTGTGTATCCAGATAAAACAAATATGTTACTTATTAAATATGAGGATTTTGTGTCAAAAATTATTCCCTACTATGACGAAGAAATTAAAGATAAACCATCTAAAAACTTGCTTGTGTTGGCCAAATCGGAAAAAACTGATAAAAGTAGGTTATTTTTAAAACTTAATTAAAATTTGAACTTAAATACTATACTGAGTATAATTTTCCCACCAATTTAATTTTGTTAATTGTGCTTTTTCGTTCTAGATTCGCGAGATTGTATTGTTGCACTTTTGTTGAATTCAATAATGCAACCACAAAGAACAAGTAAGAAATACAAACCAACAATTGCTGATGCACAATCAGATTTTTTATTACATGTACATACTGTAAATGACATGCAACCTAAATTAGATAAATTACGAGATAAACTCGCTAAAGAAAAAAAAACTCTGCAACCCAAAATTGTTGTAGTGGGCCCAGAGTTACAGAGCCTTGAAGAATTTTATATATTTTGTGATGGAGTAAAATATAAACTCTGCACATTTACAAAATGTTTGGATGTAATTATAAAATTATTTTATGTATATCAAATTCAATATTCACACACCAGCAAATTAACTTGGAATTTTATGGAGCAGTATTTTTTTGATTTAAAGTCTGAAAAGTTTTCAGAAGTTTCTAATCTCATTAATAAATTAAAAAATTAAAACTAATTTTTCCAAAGATATGTCCAAATTAATTTGTTTTATGTGTGAATCAAACTTTTTAACATCCAAATTATTAATCGATCATATGAAAGTATTTCATGGTACTCCAACAATTTATAAATTTAAGTGCAAGCAAAATGGCTGCAGACAAAAATTCCAAAACATTTATGCATTCAAAAAGCATATGCATAAACATGAAGATAAAACAGAAGAATTATTGAAAACAGATAATATAGATACACAAATTTTGCTAAAAACAAATAATGATAATGAAAATTTAAGTAGTAGACCAAAACAGTCTGTTATGACTTATAATTCTAGTTTAAAAATAACACCCAATATTGATTCTGAAGATATTGCCAATATTAATAAATCAGTATTTTTATTTACATTAAAATTACATGAACACATTGAATTTCCGCGTAAAGTTATAACTGAAATTCAAGATCTTGTAACAACATATATAACAAAACCAATCGAAGCTTTAGTTTATAAACTTTTACCTGAGGACTTAAGAAATGAGCCCTCATTTCAAACTGTGTTAAAATGTTTATCTACTCCTTTTGCTGACATTTCTTCAGAGTATAAGTTTCTTAAGCATTTAGAAAATATTGAAATTTATAAAGCACCAAAATGTTTTACGTTAAGTAATAACTTGTCAGAAGTTCTTGTTAATAATTTGCCAACTTTAGCAGCTAATAAAATAGAAATTTGTTTAACGGACATACATTTTCAAATAAAAAAATATTTTGAAACACCGGGTATTTTAAAATGTACATTGGAAAACATGGATATTATGTCAAAACACAAAAACTTAACAAATGTTATCAACGGCATGTTTTGGAAAAATCAGAGCTTATCCAGTAACATGATAACGATTCCATTTCTCCTGTATATGGACGATTTTGAAATTAATGATCCTCTTGGATCAAAGTCAGGCAATCACAAAGTGTGTGGTATATATTATAACTTTCCAGTTATTCCTAATTTCCAACTTAGTAAATTAAACAACATATTCGTAGCAGGATTTATAAAGTCCCATGATTTCAGTGAACTTGGCAATAGAATATCATTAGGCCCGCTATTAGACGTTTTAAAGAAGTTAGAAGATGATGGTTTAGAAATTCATACTGACGATAAACATTTTCATATTCGCTTTAAATGGTGCCAAATCCTTGGTGACAATTTAGGACTTAATTCAGTTTTAGGGTATAGTAAATCGTTTGTCGCAAATTATTTTTGTAGAATATGTAAAAGAAACAAATCTCAAACACATATTGACTGCATTGAATATCCTAATTTTATAAGAAATAAAAAAAATTATCGAGACGATATATTACTTAATGATTTTAAAAAAACTGGTTTAAAAGAAAACTCAATATTTAATGAACTTAAACATTTTCATGTAACTGATAACATTGCTTGCGATATAATGCATGATATTTTCCAAGGCATTTGTAAATATGATTTGTCCAAAATATTATATTATATGATTTATGATAAACGAAAATTCACTTTAGAAACATTGAACTACAGAAAGCAAATGTTTGCTTACGGTGACACAGAATCAGGAAGTGTTAGCTGTTCAATAGAGAAAACACACATAGAAAAAGCTTCGTTTAAAATGAGTGCTAAAGAAATGAAAACATTTATCCATTTCCTGCCTCTAATGATAGGTGATCTTGTTGATCCCAATGATAAAGTGTATAGGTTTTTAATAATCTTAGTTAAATTAATAGATAAATTACTTTTACCAACATTCGAAGAAACAGATTTAATTGATTTAGATTTTCTTATAAAAGACCATAATAAATTGTATCAAATTCTATTTAATGATAATTTGAAACCAAAGTTTCATAATTTAGTACATTATGTACGGATTATAAAATATCTCGGCCCACTCAAATATTTATGGTGTTTTAGATTCGAAGCTTTTCATCAAATTCATAAATTATATGCTCGGAATATTACTTCACGACTAAATATTCCTCTAACGTTAGCGATAAAATCTTCTTTGCGGTTTTCTTGTTTACTTTTATCAGAATCATTTTTCCAAAGAGAATACATTGTCAATGATATTCCAGAAGATATAAATTTAGATGATCAATATTATTACCCAGAGATGAATTTACTTAAAGATATTGAAAAACCAAAGAAAAGAGTAAATTCAGTTATTTTTCGTGGAGTAAATTTTAAAATTGGCCATATCGTAAATGTCACAAATTCTGATTCAGAATTGATTTACGAAATATTAGATATTTTAATTCAGGATTTGTTATGTTTTGCAGTTTGCAAAAAATGGGAAATTTTGGAATTTTCGGAACATTTTCAGGCTTATGCAGTAGGAAATCAAACAAAGTCGTGTGAACTTCTTAAACTTTCTATCATTTCTGGACCTCCAATTCATTTCTATAATTTAAATAATGGTCTAAAAGTTGTTCGACTAAAAAAATATTGGTGATAATTAATGTTATTTTATGCTTGCTAAAATTATAAGCTCATTAATTCTATAAATACTCCTTTTTTGGAAATATTCAATCTGTAAAAATATTTATAAATACTATTAAATACTATAAATTCTATTTGTTATAAATTTTATTAATATGATAAAAAAATGAATATATAACTTTGTTTGTATTTGAATAATTGAATAATTTTAAGTTTGTAATTGAATAATTTTATACAAACGAATTTTTTTAAGTAATAAATGGATTGTATACAAAATAAAATGTTTTTTATTGCTAAAAACAATATGTAGAAACCAAGCTCGATCATAGAATCAAGAAGAAAATCTTTTAATTCGTGATGTTCAATGCAAAAAAAATAATATTGTAAATCAAAAGATTTCGGCTTAAAAATCAAGTAGGCTTTATTTAAACAGATATCACAAGGAAATAAGGAGATAACCTTTTACCTGGATAAAAAGAAAACCATTAAAAATAATAAGTTAACTGCTAACAAGACCATTTATATTCATAAGATTTCTATTTGATTATGAGGATTTCATATTGTATTTACACATAAATTATGAGAAGATTGTTCTTATTATTTTAAAAAGATAGTCTTTTTGGATGAAAACCATAAAGAAATCTTCTTGATTTTAAGCCATTTTAGGTGGATTTTTCTCTCTGTGCACGTTTAATGTTCAATATATCGTGGAGTTTTTTCAATTTTGATCCTGAATTATGGGGTTCCAATGATGATTACAAAAACTGTTTAGAACTCTTCAAAAACCTTAGCGTTGTGAATATACCGCAGAGCGAGGAGTAACTCTAATCGAAAAATATAGTGAATGCTTAACTT
>CAVNZG010001148.1:0-46254 GCA_963693315.1 Diogma glabrata
CGTGTCAAGCTAGACTAAAGAATGTGTGTTTTATTAATGCTTATATAGATGGCCGTGTATAACAAAGTATAGTATAATTCATAAGAGATATTGTTACATCTTTCCTTTTTACTCTACTTATAGAACAGCTAATAATAATCTAAGCTTATTTAATTTTACTTTAAGTTATTAATTGATTCAATAAACTTTAAAACACAAATTTTGTTTTTCTTACAAATCTATTTCTGTGGCTTTTTTATTAATCTTCCTGAATGAGTTCTGGTAGTGATTGTTTGTTGTGCGGTAGTATTACTTGAAGATTGTTGACTTCTAAGTATTTCCGGTAATTCTTCTTCTCGTGAATTAGCAGTTGGAAGTTGAGCGGTATTTTTTTTTTTTTATTGGAGGGCCTTGAGACTTACAGTTCAAGAAGCACTGCGACCTGAAGGTCTATTGTGCTTACCTTGATTTTGTTTTTAGTCAGTCGTCGTCTGTGCCGTTACTGGTTGTATTCTGTCATCCAAGTTGAGACTTTTAATAAAATTAATTAGCTCAATTGGAGTGACGTTTTGTGATAATGGAAGTGTTAGTCTTCTATGACCAAGTTGGTTGTATCTGTGCCCAGAGAGTTCAGGACAGCTGCAGATGACGTGTTCCATCGTTTCCGCGTCCGAGTAGCAGAATCTGCACCTGTCGGAAACAACAAGGCCTATTTTGTTAAGATGGTGGTTTAAAGGACCATGTCCAGTAACGCACCACGTTAAAATTCTTAGCGCCTCTCTGTTTAAGTCGATTGTTTTTAAGGGTGAAACAGGGAGGTTACCTAGAAACTTCTTGGAGTGTACTAGTCCCTCTCTGCTTCTCCATAATTTAGTATTTTGCTCTTGTTCCATTGTTTGGATTGTGCTTTTGAGCGAACTCTTGGCCATTCCAAAGCATGGTTCCGGTCCAACAAATTTTTTATTGGCACCTTGCTTTGCTAAAGCATCAGCGATAGCATTTCCTTGTATTCCTGTGTGGCTAGGTGCCCACACAAGTGTTACTATGTTATTGCACGAGATTTTTAATAGATTTTGGTAGCATTCCCATACCAGTTTTGAATCAAAGCGCGTAGATTTTAGTGCCAAGAGTGCTGCTTGGCTGTCAGAGATAATATATATTTCAATATTTTGGTATTTTCTTTCAGCGCATAGCAAAGCGCAACTGCTTATGCCAAAAATTTCGGCTTGAAATATGGTTGTTGTGGTGCCTAAGGCAACCGTTTGTTTTGTTCTAGGACCAAACACTCCTGCTCCCGTGCCCATGTTGGTTCGAGAACCATCTGTGTACCAGATGCTGGCGTTATGTGGCAGTGACCGTATGTAGTTTTTAATACGATCTCTGGCCAATATCTTGACATCAAAGTGCCTGTCTAAATCTATTGTTTTTGGCATACAATCCGAAATATGGTATGTATGCAGTGTATGCATGCAGTTCAGCTTGTAATTCAGAAAGGATTTTAAGGTGTCCAGTTAGATTACCCGGCTTAAACCCTTCTGTGAGCTGCAGTCTATGAACGCTCAACACCGCTACAGATTTAACATGTAGGTGCAATGGAGAAAGCTTTAGAAGAATCTCCATTGCTGACGTTGGCGTGGTTTTGAAAGCACCTGTGGCACTAAGACACACAAGCCTTTGTATTTTTGTAAACATATTTTGAGCAGTTATTTGGCGCGTTTTAGGCCACCAAACTAAAGCTGCATATGTTAGAATTGGTTTTATAATACTTTGGTGCAACCAAAGTATCATTTTTGGGCTAAGACCCCATGTTTTCCCAAACAGGTTTCTGCATGTGAAGAAAACTTTGTTTGCCTTATCAGAGATATATTTCAGGTGTGGGTTCCAAGTTAGTTTGCTATCCAGGATCACACCTAAATATCTAACCTCTTTTGATGTTTGTATTGGATCGCCGTTTAGAACAGGAGAAACGAAATTGAAGTTTCTCCTGTTTGTGAAAACGACAATGCTTGTTTTTGGGGGATTGATCGACAGTCCCAATCTGTTGCACCACTTTGATACAATATTAAGAGATGTCTGGGTTCGACCAGCGACAATGGAGTCATGTTTTCCTCTAACCATGACTGCCAAGTCGTCGGCATAGCCTACAGTGTTAAAGCCGGAATCATTTAGCTTAGTGAGGAGATCATCAGCCACCATTAGCCAAAGCAGTGGAGAGAGCACTCCCCCTTGCGGGCAGCCTCTAGATGCAGTAACAGTCACTGAATAATCACCTAGTGTAGCCGTTATCTTCCGACTCTGTAGCATCTTGATAATCCACGCAATGATAAGCGGATTTATATTTTTCTTTGTGGCCATTCCGATGATAGCATTGAAGTGGACATTGTCAAAGGCTCCTTGTATGTCCATAAATGTACATACAAGTGCCTCCTTATAGTTTAAGGTGCTCTCAATTTCTTTCACCATTTTGTGTAACGCCGTTTCAGTAGATTTCCCAGTCTGATAGGCATGCTGGCTAGAGTTGAGAGGGTTTTGTTTGAGACATACATGACGGATGTGATAGTCCAACATCTTTTCCATTGTTTTTAATAGAAAAGATGTAAGACTTATGGGTCTGTATGATTTGGCTTCATTTGGTTTTTTTCCTGGCTTAGGTATAAAAACAACTCTGGTTTCTCGCCATATCTGAGGAATGTAAGCAAGGCGAAAGCTTGCTTTGAACAAACGCATGAGATATGGAAGAATGATTGTTAGACCCTTTTGCAGAAATACCGGAAAAATTCCATCACCTCCTGGAGATTTATACGGACCGAAGGATTCTATAGCCCATCTCGCTTTGTTGGGGGTGAAAATTGTGTTGGCTAAATGATCTGCAGTACTTTTAGTTGCAGGATCTAGAATATGTACGTCTTCGTTGGCATTATCTTCCGTGCTCCATTCTATTGAGCCCGGAAAGTGGGTTTGAAGTAAAGTATCTAGTGTCTCAATGCAGCTGGTGGTATATGTACCATTTGGTTTGCAGATTGAGCCTAGAGGGTTTGTGTGATCAGACGACATCAATTTTTCGAGTCGAGCTGCAGCAGGCAGATTATCTATCGTATTGCAGAGCTCTTTCCAGCTATTTCTTTTTGATTGTCTGAGTTCTTTATTATAATTGGTTAGAGCTACTCGGTACTCTATCCAATTATTTGTTGTTTTTGCTCTGTTAAAGAGCTTACGAACTTTATTCCTTTTCCTCTCCAAGTTACCATTCCACCAAGGTACATCTCTGCATCTTTTGGATTGAGTTATTGGAGTATTAAGGTTGTATGCCTCAGTGATAATTTCTTGCAAATTATTTGCTGCAGAGTCGAGCTCAAATGTAGAGTTGATACTGCCGCAACTATTTACATTATCATGAAGATAGGTTGTGTAAAGTTCCCAGTTGGTTTTCCTCGGGTTTCTAAAGTACTGGATGCTCTTTGGGTAGTGTTCTATATTGAAACATATATAAGCATGATCAGACATAGAAGCTTCCTTCGAAACATGCCAGTTCTTAATATGGTTAGAAGCGTTTATGCTAGTTAAAGTAAGGTCAAGGACCACACCTATGATTGCGTTTCTAAAGGTAGGCTCACTACCTTTGTTTGCAATAAACATATTGTTTGCATACAAAAATTGAAGCAGACGCTCGCCTTTTGTGTTAATGTTACTACTTCTCCACACGGTGTGATGAGCGTTAGCATTACACGCTATTATGAGGTTGTAGTGGTTATTGTTGCAATACTTGATGAGTTTCTCTACCATTTCTGGTGGTGTCTTCTCCTCATCCCCCGGGAAGTATGCAGAAGCTAAAATGAATTTACGAAATCCACCTTGAGGAAGAGGAATTTCTATCTGGACCGTTGTAAGATCTCTACAGATAAATTCATTCAATGGAAATATTTTCAGATGTTTGTTGAAAAGAATCGCGGTTCGCGGTCTTTCCACATCTGAGAAATAGATCAGTTTTGTATTTTTGTTTGACGATAGACCTTTTATTCTTTTACTGTCTGCCCACGGCTCCTGTATGAACGCAAGATCGTGAGCATCCTGTTCAATTAACCGGAACAAATTAACTGAGGAAATTTCTGATCTGTGCAGATTAATCTGAACGCAACTTAATTTAGGTACTAGAGATTTTTGTCTATATCGTACAGGTGTTCTGTCTGACTTAGAGTAAGCTGGTGAATCATACATTACCCTAGAGTCAGACATGGTGTGTGTACTATCCGAATTAGGATAAGCTGATAAATCAGGCATGGTCCTAGAGTCAGACATGGCATGTGTGCTGTCTGGTTTAGGATAAGCTGATAAATCAGGCATGATCCTAGAGTAGGACATGGTGCACAGTTTTGTTGTTAGTTTATGTGATGCGTTTGGAGAAGCATCGCTCTCATATAAAACTTTATTGTTTTCCATATAATATTTATGGAGAAAATAGGGAGGTACATTGGTCAACCACAACAAAACCCTGTGCTGTGGTAAGGCTATTGAAACTGGAGGGCGCCCGGTATCCAGAGTTCCGTACTAGTAATCAAGCACCCCTTGACCATGCTAAGCTTTCAGCGTACGTGTCTACCTTAGCTTTGGGTTTTGGACTTGATCTTGGCTTCGATTCTCACCGAGGACCTAAAGGCATGGGTGACCCTACCGTTGTAGCTCCTAAGATCACTGAGTCTACTGAGCTCCATCACTGCGTCAAAGTGCCAAGTCCATTAGATGGGGCCGTGAGCGGTATTATTATCTATTGCTAGAAGTTCATCAGTGGTGTCTCTAGTAAGTATTGGTGAACTTGGAAGATTATTTACAGGATTAGGATCTTGGTTTATACTTGTGTGGAACGGTACAATGTGAACTCCATTTCTTCTATATATTTTGCCGTTGTTAGTTTGTACCGTAATTGATCTAAGGGCTGGAGTTTTTGCAAGTACTTTTCCACTTACCCAATTTCTGTGACTAAATTGAACTAACACATTATCACCTTTATTGTAAGTTTTTCGTGGTATGTTGATCGGCATACTGTTTTTGTTGGTCTCTAGCCTTGATTAATTTTTCAGGAATCCCTTCGACTATTTTTTGCTTTAATAGGTTTTTTGATATTGGTAACTGAGTTCTTGTTAGTCTCGAATATAATCGTTGATTTGGGGAATTCATTATTTCGGCATGTATTTCTGTAGTTCATAAGACCTAGTTGTGGATCAGTTTTGTCTTTAAAACATTTTTTTAAAAGTAGTTTTGCTGTTTGTACAAATCTTTCGGATAGACCATTTGATTTCGGGTACTTAGGACTTGATGTTTGATGATGAAATTTCCATTGTTTTGCGAATTCACGAAACTCCATCGAAGCATATTGTGGTCCATTGCCCGATTCTAGTACTTCAGGTATACCATGCGTTGTGAAATATTCTTTTAATATCTTTATTACTTCCTGTGATGTTTGGGTTTTTAATTTTTTTAAATCGTACCATCCTGAGTAGCTATCGTCGACTAATATGTAATCTTCTGAATTGAATTTGAACAAATCTGATGCTACTATCTGAAATGGATATTCGGGAATGTCCTTTTGAATAAGTGGTTCTGATTGATGATTTCTTTGAGTTGACTGACAAACTGGACACTTATCTATGAAGTCAGATATATCAGTAGCTAGCTTTTCCAATAAAGTGTTTGACGAGCACGTTTTATTGTACTTTGTACTCCTAAATGTCCTTGGTGAACAATTCGTATCACTTCTGGAACTCTGGATTTCGGTATTACTATCTTTTCACCTTTAAAAAGTAATCCGTTGTAGTAAGCTTGTTCATCTCTGAAGCTAAAATAGTGTTTTATTTCTTTTTCCAATCTTTTATCACTTTGCGGCCATCCATTCATTACATAATGAACAACGCTTTCAAAAATGTTGTCATTTTTTATGTCATCCTCTAATTTTAGGTGATATTGCTTTGACATTGGCAATACCAAATGAACTTCGATTTCATCCTTCTCTTTTTTAGATATATTTTCTTCAACACAATCTCTACTTAGTGTATCAGGGATTGGAATATCACTTCCTTTGCGATATATTACTTTTGGAGCATATCTCTTGATATCAAACATGAGTCGTTGTAGTCGTGGTGGAGCAATGTGTATGTTTTTCTTGAAGATTGTTTCTAAAGGTTGATGATCAGTTTCGATGATGATATTTTTTTCATAGATGTATTCATGGAACTTGCTACAAGCAAAGCGTACTGCGGCAGCCTCCTTCTCAATTTGAAGTTAGTTTTGTTGAAGTTTATTCATAGCTTTTGTGGCATATGCTATTGGGTGACCATCTTGAATGAGTACAGCACCAAATGCTTTTGAACTTGCATCGGTTGATATACAAACATCTTTGTTGACATCATAATACTTTAGTATTGGAGCTGTTTTGAGACACGTTTTTAATTTGATAAATGATTTTTCTTGTTCGCAATCCCATATAAAAATTGAATCTTTTTGAATAAGTTGCCTAAGAGGTTCGGTTTCTTTTGACATATTAGGAATAAATTTTGAAAGATATGTTATCATTCCTAAGAACCGTTTTACTTGGTCCTTCGTAGTTGGAGTAGCAATTTTTTAAATTGCTTCAACTTTTTCCTTATCCGGGAGAATTCCTTTATCGGTTAGTAAGTGTCCCAAGAATTTTACCCTGTTCGTATTAAAGATACATTTTTCTTTATTTAGTTTTAATCCCGATATGGCAATTCTTTTGATTACTTCATCTGTCCTTATTTTAGTTCCTTTTCATCCTTGGCATGTATTAAAATATCGTCCATGGAGCTTTCGACTTTTTCAAAACCTTCTAATATTGTCGATATTATTTCTTTGAAAATTTCCGGAGCAGATGCTAAACCAAAGGGTAGTCTAAGAAATGAATAACGTCCCCATGGTGTACTAAATGTTTAGTATTTTTTTGTTCTTTCTATTACTGGGATCTACCAAAATCCATTTTTACAATCAAGCAAAGTGAAACGTTTGGAATTTTTAATGTTTGCAGCTATTTCTTCTAAAGTTTTGAGTGGATAATGTCTTCTTAGAAGATTTTGATTCAGATTAGTTGGATCCAGGCATATTCGTAATTTTTGATGTTTTCTACGAACTACTGTCATTGGTGATACCACTAGTGTTGGTATTTTTGTCCTTTCGATTACACCTTGTATTTTTTTCCATTTCATCCAATGCTTGTTTTACTTCCCTTTTTATTATGTGTGGTAATCTTCACGGTGGATGTTTTTCAAATACTGGCTTTTTGACTAAATCAATGTCATATTTGTAATTGTTTAAACACCCTAGACCATTAAAAATTTCTTCATCAATTTGATGGATAAAAGTATCGGCCGGCTTTAGTAGTAGGCTGAATTTCTGACAAGTAGGTTTCCCTAAAATTGGTAAAAAATTTTCTTTCATTATTTTAAATTTGATAACTGTTTGAAATTTTTTGGCATGGGATATCAGCTTCTCCTAACACGTTCATTTTATGTCCCGAGTAGGACACTAAATTTTTTGTGTCTGATTGGACTATTTTTGCTTTAATTTTGTCAGCTAAATTTTTTGACATGACATTACAGTTTGCACCACTATCTAGTTTGAATTTCACAATGTTGTTTCCAAATTTTACTAATTCTATCCAGCTGTCATTTTGTATTTCAATACCATCAACTACTATCGCGCTTAAATGTAGGACGTCTTCACTCTCACTATCGTGATACTCGAATTCTGAATGATTTTCATCACTGTCAAATTGCGTGTTGCTTTGATATTGTCTGTTGTTTTGTTCTTTTACCGTATAAATGTTTTTGGATTTTTTTTTATTATGTTGTTTAATTTTGTTTTGTTGTTTGATTTTTTTTATTATGTTGTTTAAGATCACTTCATTTTATTTTTGCACGACACATTTTTGTTAAATGACCTGTAAATTCACACTTTTCACATTTGTTACGGAAAGCTGGACACATTTTTACAGCATGTGTTGTTCTACAGCGTTTACAGTTGTATGTATCTTTTTGACGTTTTTTATGTGTATGTATAGCATCAATTGTTTCATTTTGAGTATATTGTAAAACTTGTAGTTGTTTTGCAGTTTGTTCATTAATGCAGCATTCTTCTATTGCTTTCTCCAATGTCAAATTGCTATCTTTTAAAAGTTTTTCCCGAGTAGCTGCAGACGAAATTCCTATAACAATTTTATCTCTAATTAAACTGTCTTCAAGTGTTTTATATTAACATGAAGCGGCTCGTTTTTTGACTGTTGTTAAAAATTCGTCGAATGTTTGCCCCTCATTTTGTTTTAGTAAGTTGAATTTATAGCGTTCGAATGTCACATTTTTTTTTATTGAAAAATATTCGTTGAATTTTTCTTTAATTTTATCAATGCCTTGGTGATCATCATCATTTAATTTAAATGAATTAATATGAATTGATATAATTGTTCCAGATGACAATGACGACATAAATGCAGCTTGTACTTCTTTTGGTTGTTTTTTTAATTGCGTCGCAATTTTTTTTTTTTTTAATAAGAAGTGTTGTGTAGTAGGAATTACAAAATGTGTCACAACAACACATAGATACCTTTTAAGACTTAGGTCCCACAACAACATGCGTCTTGAGGTATAGGTGGACGCTTTTTTTAAATCTTTGTGGATTGAAAGCACTCGAGACTATTGATTCGGGCAAAGCATTCCATGTGTACGATGTACGCACAAAGAAATCCCTTTGCATTCTATTACTATGACAGTGAGTAATCTCGACAGTTCGACCGCCCGCACACACCGATTGACGAGTAAAACGGGGAAAAACATATGTCTGAGGCATTATGGACTTGATTTCATCCGAGCACTGCTGGTGACGATATTTATAAAAAACAACGAGATCAGCAACAGTGCGAAGATGTTGCAGGGAATCAAGATCTAATGTTAAATCTCGATCACCAACAATTCGTATAGCTCGCTTTACGAACAGAGTCCAAAAGAGCCAGGATAGTAACAGATGCAGCGCCCCAAACTTGACAGCAATACTCCATACAGGGACGAATATAGGACTTATAAATGTGGAGTAATTGATGCGAAGTAAAATATTTTTTACATCTATTGAGGAGGCCGAGTTTTCTTGACGCGCTCTTTGCCATGGCCATTATATGATCGTTCCAGAGTAAGTCATTGGATATTGTGACTCCTAATAAACGAATGCTTTCACATTCGCGTATTTGGTCGTCACACATATTAATTAAAATATCGTTGGGAAACTCGGTCTTTGATCTGGAAACAATCAATAGCTGTGTTTTGGTGGAATTAAAATTGACCAAATTTTTGTCACCCCAATCGGCGACTTTTTTTAGGTCCTCGTTTACATTTATGGCAGCGTCTCTCCGGACGGGATTTATTCGTTCATGCATTTTACCCTTTGAAGATAGGGGGACAAATGACTTGTGCAGTGTACTATCATCTGCAAAACTATTTATTGGGTTACTGGTGATTTGTAACAGTTCGTTGATATAAATTAAAAATAAAGTGGGAGATAAAACTGAGCCTTGGGGTACACCAGCGTTAATTAATTTGGACTCAGAAGAAAAGCCATCTATAGATACCGAGATGTATCGGTTAGACAGAAAATTTTGAATCAACTTCACGACTGCGGGATGAAAACCGTACGCAACGAGCTTGTTGATCAATTTGGCATGCCAAATTCGATCAAATGCTTTTGAGATGTCTAATGCGATCACGTACGTTTCACCACCTTTCTCAAGTATGCTATTCCAAATATGTGCCACATAGTTCAATAGATCGGTTGTTGATCTTTTGTTTCTAAGACCGTATTGGCTGTCAGATATCAAATGGTTGTCTTCCAAAAATTTGGATATGTGTGAATTAATATAGTGCTCGTATATTTTAGACATGACTGGGAGTAAGGCTATTGGTCTATAATTTGAAATATCACATTTCGTTCCTTTTTTTGGGACGGGCTGGACATTGGCCAACTTCCAGCAGGATGGATAGATACCAGATTTATAGGATTTATAAAATATTTTGGTGAGGGTTGGTGCAAGTTCTTTTGAAAATGTTTTTAGAATAACAGGAGGAATGTTGTCCAGACCAGAAGCTTTGTTGTTGTTTAACTCCCTTAAAAGTTTTTCGACAATTTTGGGTTTGAAATGTAATTGTTTCATATTAACTCCTGAAGACTGGATTTGGGGTATTTCTTTAGGAGTTTCTAAAACTGTTGAATTTGAAGCAAAGCGTTCCGCGAACAATGTAGCTTTCCTTGCAGGGTCAGTAATGATTGGGTCACCATCAATGATAGGAGGGATAGAAGATTTAGTACCACAATTTAAAGAATTAATGGCACTGTAAAAACTTTTGTCAGAAATTGACATACTCGAAAGTTTTGCCGCTTTCGCTCTGTCAATCTCTGCTTTTTCGTTTTCGATTATCTGGTTTGATATTTTATTAGCCTTTAAATATTGGGATCGATTAACAGAGTTCTTTTTATGAATCCAAATATTAAATAATCTACGTTTGTTTCTAAGAGCCAATTTGGCTGCTTTCGAAAACAAATATTTTTGTTGGGGTTTCATTATTGAAAAGGGAACGAATTTGTTAATACCGAATTGAATGGTTTCAGTAAAGTTTTGAGCAGAAACATTTACATCGTCAGTATAAAAACAATGACGATCAAAATGAAAAATGAAACCTTGAAAAAAACTTCGGAGACCATTGGTGTCCATTTTTGAAAAGTGAAATATTTTACGGGATTTGGGAACTCTAGTTTGTAGCAAATCAGTTTTGATAACTGATGTGATTAGATAATGGTCAGAATTTCCAATACTACCCTTATCGACATCGACACTCGTAATATCTGGCATAGATGTGAGATAAAGGTCTAAGAGAAAACTTTTATCACCGCCATTACGAGGAGTGAAAGTTGGGCTTTTTACAATCTGCGTCAGGTCGTGCGATGCAGCAAATATTTCTGCCTGCCTTCCATTGTTGTCGTCGGTCATTTTGGAAAATTCCAACCACGATTTGTTGTGGACGTTGAAGTCACCGGTAACGATAACCTCACAACTTTGAAATTGTGCTCTAATTTCGCCGACAACATTAGTCAAGTCATTAAAAAAATTGGGATTATGTTTGTTTGGGGACCGGTATAGAGCTATTGTGAAAAAAGAAATTTCAGGTAGACAAACCTTTAATACTACTGTACTGTAGCCATCACCATGTACTTCATAATTTGGAAAGCGTTTATATGCAACACTCTCATGTATGCACATACACCTTGATGGAGTTTAAAAGCTGATTCAAGCCTATATTTGGGATTTAGTGTTACGTCATAGGGATAGTTTTCAGAAACTTGTGTTTCTGTAAGAAAAAGAATATGCGGTTGGTCGTGCTCGAGATGATGTTGCACGGCGTCCCGGTTGGCATTCAATCCACAAATATTTTGGATGTGTATTTTAAAAAGTTTTTTATCAAATGTGATAGTCATTTGATCAAAATACAATTTGTTTTGAAAATGGGTAACTAAACAATAAATCCTATCATATAATAAAATATGACATAGGCCAATATTTCATGATAGGATGTAAGAAATAATAAACAGGCGAAAACAAAGTTTTTAAAAAATTTGAAAGGTTACTAAAATATTTATCCATATTGTTCCCACGAGTTTAGACGCAATAAAGGTTACCAACAGGCCTTCGTCTATACCTGTTAGAAGTCTATATACAACTGGGGGCGACAGGTGCCCAGAGGATGGTACTTTTGTGGTTTGACCCTGCAAGAGTCCTCTCTAGTGTGTACCCACCAGGGGGTGCTAATAAGGGAGCACCTTCCCGCGACCCGGGCGGCTAAGCCAAGGTCCCCGTTCCCGCTAGACATGACAACAGGTTTACGGTTTGCAATAGCAGGCTAGAGCCCGCTATAGCTCAGGTACCTCGGGTTCGCCAAGTCCCGTATCACGGTCTAATCAGACCAGTGATTCCTGAGGGTTTATCCTTGAATATCAATTGAATTGTTGTAGCCAATTTTTATACATTTTTCCGTCTTCTTTTGAGTTTATATACAACTTTTCTGGTGGATGTATATTTGGCACAATAACACGTTCATTATTTTCGTTTCCAGGCATTTTTATTACTTTTTATTTATTATAATTAAGAAACTTTTACTCTGACACCATGTAATGATAACAACGTGTTAAGCTAGACTAAAGAATGTGTGTTTTATTAATGCTTATATAGAAGGCAGTGTATAACAAAGTATAGTATAATTCATAAGAGCTATTGTTACAGACCGCGAAAGATGTTTTGATCGCAGAAGTTTTGAGTATCCGTAGAAAACTCTGTATGCGGCAGAGACACGGGCTTTGATATTGTAATGAAGCGCTTTCTCATTGGCGAACCAATGAGAAGGACATAGCAGGAAGCGTACCTAGCGAGATTGATTTTCAAGCCCCAAACTAGCTTCAGCCCATGGGAACGATAAAGTAACCCTGCTACTTCAGCACAAATACAGACATGTACGCTATTCACGAAAATTTGCAGAAATGGAAAGAAATACAAGTGGAAAAACGAAGACTCTGGCGACCCCTGTTGCGAAAGACCCACGATCAACACGTCCAACCCCCACGTTCACTCACATACGCCCACACACACACACACACACATTCACACCCCTTTATCCATATGACCTAAGTAATACAATAAATTCACTCACCCCATGATTAAACCTCGTCCTCCTATCCTGTTTAGATCAGCCCTCCATCAACACGGTGATCACGTTAGGAATCTCTCGAAAATACTTTGTTTAATTTGTTGAATCAAAAAATGTTGTAATTGATGTAAAATTTTGTTGAATCAACAATGATGTAATTGATGTAAAATATTGTTGAATCAAAAATGATACGTAGAAACGTTATATAAATTTGTAAAATTTTGTTGAATCAAAATTGATACGGAGAAACGTTATATAAATTTGTAAAATTTTGTTGAATCAAAAATGATGTAATTGATGTGAAATATTGTTGAATCAAAAAAATGATACGTAGAAACGGTATGTAAATTTGTAAAAATTTTGTTGAATCAAAAAATGTTGTAATTGATTTAAAATTTTGTTGAATCAGAAATGATGTAATTGATGTAAAATATTGTTGAATCAAAAATGATGTAATTGATGTAAAAATTTTGTTGAATCAAAAATGACACGTAGAAACGTTATATAAATTTGTAAAATTTTGTTGAATCAAAAAATGTTGTAATTGATGCAAAATATCGTTGAATCAAAAAATGTTGTAATTGATGCAAAATGTCGCTGAATCAAAAATGATAGGTAGAAACGTTATACAACTTTGTAAAATTTTGTTGAATCGAAAAACGATGTAATTGATGTAAAATATTGTTGAATCAAACATGATAAGTAGAAACGTTATATAAATTGGTAAAATTTGGTTGAATCAAGAATGATACGTTGAAACGTTTTATAAATTGGTAAAAGGTTGTTGCATCACAAATGTTGTAATTGATGTAAAATATTGTTGAATCAAAAATGGTAGGTAGAAACGTAATATAAGTTATGTAATATTTTGGTGAATCAAAAGTGTTGTAATTGATGTAAAATATGGTTGTATCAAAAATGATAAGTAGAAACGTTATATAAATTTGTAAGATTTTGTTGAATCAAAAAAAAAATGTTGTGTAGAAACGTAATCAAACCTGCAGTCAGCAGCGTTGGATGAATTTGTACCAATTTGTATGAATGTAATATTATTGGCGGAATCCACTTGCAATCATAGTTGAGCACGTTGAAACAGTTGAGAATACGATGCAACAATCGTATATCAGTATTTTGTATAAGTTGTCAATTATGATCAAAATTTAAATTGTATATAATATAATTGTAAACACCCCCGGCAACTACAGCCAAAATCGGTAGAAATATGGCATGAACGTGACGTTGCTTTATCCAAGTGATTCCGGAGAGATGTTGCAAGAATGTGGAAATAATTGTTGCGCCGCAATATCTGAGGCAATAGCAGTTTATGATGCTTAGTGGCACGAAGTTTTCACAAGAATAAGTAGAATATTTAAATATAATTCATGGTTTTTTTATTCTCTTTCATTTTTTTTATTAATGTTTAGCAATCAGAATTTTCACAATAATCAATAGAATGTTTAAATATAATTTAAGGTTTCCGTTGTTCTTTTATTATAACGTTTAGCAACTAACAGTTTTCACAATCTTAATTCGGTTATTTAAATATAGTTTATATTTAGAAATCAAGATACACACGGATTGTTTGTACAGCTAATAGAAACAAACACACAAAAAAATTAAGCTAGTCTATCACAGTTAATTAGTTATCCTATAATTTTAACACAGTATCTTAAATACGGAAAATTTCTTTTTGTTTTTATTATACAGTTCGACGAATTTGGAACAATTAATCGATACAAGCCACAAAAATTAAGCTAAACAGTTTATCACAGTTATTTTGTTACCTTATAATAATATCACAGAAAACATGGAAATTTTTAGTATTTAGTTGTTCCTTATTTTTTTGATTACTTATACAGTTCGACTTTTTAAGGTTAAAAAAAAATTTTTATACGAACTTGGAACAATTAATGGACATCAACACACAAAAAAATTAAATTCCATAGTATATCAAACTCGTTTTGGTTTATAATATTATCACAAAAGCTTAATCCTTGAACCACTTGTCAATTACACAGTTCGACTTTTCAAGGTTACATAGATTAACATGCGGATTTGGAACAATTAATTGATGCCAACAAACATTAAGTAAACTAATATATCACCGTCGTTTTGTTATACACTATTATCACAGTCTTTCAAAAAAACAAAAATTAAGTAAACGAATATGTCACAGTCGTTTTGTTATACCTGGTTATACTCTTATCCATCTCTTTATTGGCAAACACTATTATATTGAGTTGAATTATTTGACCTGAATCTCGCATGGGATTCACTGACTGTTAGTAACTATTTACTTCTACACCACAGATACTACGCCGGTGTTTCAATGATCCTCAAAATAACAAAACTACAAAAGATATGATTAACATTACCTTGGCATGTCTTAATAAGTTGATCCTTTTACATAGGTGTGTTTTGGATCCCATAAATTAGCTTCTTGTCTTGGGAGTCACATTTTCCACCTTAATACACAAAAATTAATCACACCGCAAGACCTAATTCACTTTCCACGTTCAAAGAAGCTCAGGAACAAAAAAATCAGCTGTCTTGTACACAAAATAATGATCGACTCGCAGACGTCAAAACACAAAATGAATTCAATAACACAAAAAAGTACTAGACTGAACGAGTACTGTGTGAATCGCAATTTTAAACTGAGAGAGAGTTTGACCTACAAGGTCATTATTAATTTGTTTGTAAATTTTTCGTTTTCACAGGCACAAACATGAATAATTTTTTTTTCTTTGTTTTAATTTTTGTTTTAAACAACACAAAACGAATAAATTTTTTTTACTAAATTGAACACTAGTGGGACGCGAATACATTTAAAAAAATTGAACTAATTAAACTAATGGGACTAACAATTGGAAAACTAATTAAAAATTTCTCTACTTATATTTTAACTTAAATATAAGGAAAAAATGCATGAATGCAAAATTTATCCATAATTTTGTCATTCATGAGAGGTTGGTTGCACAAGAGAATAAATCAATTAACAGTGGCTTATTATATAGCCAAATTTTTAGTCTCGCAATAACTCGAATATAGTGTTTGGATGGGAGATAATTAATTTACATCAGATTTTCAAATTATTGGGAACTTATTATAGTTCACAAAACCGTTTGTTATTTGATAATATTGTACTAAAATAAGGTTGGGACACAAGATATTTCCGACACATCCATAACACGTATAATTGAATTCAAAATGAATCAAATACAGATTCGATCAATGATATGATGTTTAGACATTTATTAACTACATTCTGCAATATCAGTACAGTGAAGTTCAGTTCAATAACGGAAGGATTGTTTAAAGCAAAACACTCATACAAAGACAAATCAAATGTTTAACAAGGCAAGAATAGTAATTCGTTGTATGTTGACGATTGGAAACAGAATACACGTAGCTGTTATGAGGTTTTGAGAATTTCGTTGTTTCATTACGGTTTGTGTTTTGAAAACAAAAATTTAAACTCAAGTAGTAAGGCGAGAACAATCGAATGGAAGTATAACGCGCGTCAATTTTAGTGCGTTGCAAGATTAAATTCTGATTAATTTTTAGTGATTATACGGATGATGATTAAGGAAAATTATTAATTAATTCAAATTAACCAATATTGTGTTATATTAATGAATAAATAAATCAAGGTAATTAGTGTAATTTTCTTTCTCCCATACGCTTGTCCGGCTATTGCAGATTTAGTAGATTTTAAGAAATATAAGGAAACTATGGGTTAAGGAGACTACATGAAATATGACTATTGATGACGAAGGGATGAGAATCTATTACAAGTGGTACAGATTAATATAAGGAACAGCAACTGAGGAAACTGCGACTGTAACACACTGCGTTCTGACATTAGTCCAGACTATCCATTACAATATCTGCCTGCATGTCATTTGACGATGTTATTACAGACCCGAGGTATTTGAAGTTTTCCACGCGTTCCAGTTTTGTGTTTCAATTCGGCTTTTTCTTATCGCGTACTCCAGCGCCAAATTAAACCGTACGGGCACGAATGGATAACCTTGTCGAACACCTGATGTTATATCGAAAGGATCAGAAACCCCTGACCCTTCGGTTACTATTCTACAATTTGATCTGGATGTTGTGAGTTTGCACAGAGAAACAAGTTTCCAGTCCATTGCTTTGTGGATATCTCGGGCTTGTGAAATCAAACTTCAAGTTAACATCATTTGCAAATCTATCAAATTCTCGTGAACCGAATGAACTGTTATCTGCACGAATTCTGGTTGAGTAGCCATAATACCAACAAATCTGATGGAGAATCTCTACAATATGACCTGGTGTCTTGTTTTCTAACCGTTTACACACTAATAAACCAGAATACGCATCAATAATTGAAATAAAGTCCCTTTCCGCATATGCAAATAAATTCATAGCAACCGTTCGGCATTTAAATTTGTATATGTTTTTATAGTAAAACAAATACTAAAGTTCATTAATTAATGAATGAATTAATTTCAATCAATTCATTAACTAATAATTTAACTTATAAATCATACTAAGACTGTGTTCCAATCCATGCTATTTAGTACTAAAATTCTAAATTGAAATAGTCAAAAATTTAGTTTGTAGTTGTGTTGGGTCTGGATGATAGGAAATGTCTCTCCAATATAGTTGGTTAATGTTGCTTTGTTCTTACTCCGAATATGATTCCTTGTGTTATGCACACTAGCTTTATATACCAGGTTAAAAACCCACACAATTCTTTTATCCCAATCAGATTATGTATCTTTACATGTATAATTTAGTTTGATAAACCTGGTGAACATCAGTTGTGTGATACAAATACAACCAGTTAACTTGATTGAACAACAACAATGGCGAACCTTAATTAACCCATTCTGCCTCCATTAATTGAAACAGAAACAAACTAAACTAGTGGGATGGAGGTTTGACCATTAGGGCCACACCAAGAACTTCCCGTAAGGTTAAAACTAACCAGTTACTGGATCAGGTATACTAAAATACTAAACATAAAAAAAATTTAACAAGGTAATTTAACTGCAATAAATACAAATAAAAAACGAAAAATTACAAAACAAATATTAAAACAAATTTGAAAAATAGTCAACAAAAAGTGAATATTAGCTCAATTAGGGTTTCTAAAGCCTGAATACGCAAAATTAAGATTTATTTATTAAACGACGCATCAATTCTAATAATTTAAATAGAATTTGAATGTGTGTGTAATCATATCTAAATTCAATAACATACTAACACTCAGAATGCAAACTAAAACAACTTTTTTAGACCTGTTCAGAAGGTATTGAAAGGTGAAGATATCATTACAATGTCAATATCAAAAATGATCTCCAACACTACAGTCAACAACCTTACCTATCGGTAAGATAAAAGGTCAGCATTTGCTTGATGAACACCGAACACTATATACAAGACACCTCAAAAGCCAATTTGTTCCTTCTCATGATAACTGAAATATTTAACCAAAGATTCGTCAAAAACACTACATAGCTGTGACTGTTGTAGTGATATATTTAAAAAAAAGGATAAAGCTATTTAACTGAAAGTGCCAAACCAGAAGTTGTGAAATTACTATGAACATTACAAAAACCTTATTCTCTAAGTTTCAACAAAATTGAATGTCAGGACTGAGTGTTATTGATGTTTAAAAAAACAATTGTTCAACAGTTGATCCGCAGACATCCTACCCGACTTTTTTGCCAAAATTTGAAAAAAGCTCAAATGCTCTATATTCAAATAAACCCGAATCAAATAAACCCGAGCGTTTACAGCTCATTTAGTTCAAAAGTTTCATCAAGATCTCATGCATTTGCGTAACGAAAATAACACCTATTTTTCAGAAAAAAATCAAAAAGTAAGATAGCAATTGTTTATACAAATGTCATTATAACAGGTCGTTCAATAAGTCCGTAGGATAAGTAAGAAAAAAACAACATTTTGACAAAACTCGATTTTTTTATTCAACATAGTTGCCTTCGAGGGCGATACAACGAGTATAGCGATTTTCCAACTTTTCTATACCACTTTTATAGTACGATTTCTCTTTCTCGTCAAAATAGGCCTCAGTTTCAGCGATTACTTCATCATTGGACTTAAATTTCTTTCCAGCAAGCATTCTCTTGAGATCTGAAAACAGGAAAAAGTCGCTGGGGGCTAAATCTGGAGAATATGGTGGGTGGGTAAGCAATTCAAAGCCCAAATCATTCAAATTTGCCATCGTTTTCATCGATCTGTGACACGGTGCATTATCTTGGTGAAACAACACTTTTTTCTTTTGCAAATGTGGCCGTTTCTTTGCGATTTCAGCCTTCAATCGATCCAAAAGTTCACAGTAATAGTCGCTGTTGATGGTGGTTCCTTTTTGGAGATAGTCGATGAATATTATTCCGTTCGTATCCCAAAATACAGACGCCATCACCTTACCGGCCGACTGTTGCGTCTTTGCTCGCTTTGGATTCGGTTCGTCGACTGCTGTCCACTCAGCTGACTGTCTTTTGGATTCTGGTGTGTAATTGTGAAGCCATGTCTCATCCATTGTCACATATCTACGATAGAATTCCCTTTTATTGCGGTTTAATAGCGCCAAAGACTCCTCTGAAGCATCGATTCGTTGTTGTTTTTTGGCGACTGTGAGCTCACGCGGCAGCCAATTTGCACAGAGCCTTCGCATACCCAAATATTCGTGTAAAATGGTAAAAACACTACCATTTGCTACCTTTACAATGTCAGCTAGCTCATGCACCTTCAATTTGCGATCGTTCATAACCAATTTGTGGATTTTTTTGATGTTTTCTGGAATAACAGCCTTATTTGGGTGTCCACTGCGCTCTGCATCTTTTGTGCTGGTACGACCACATTTAAATTCAGCCATCCACTTCTCTACCATTTGTCTCGATGGAGCAGAGTTTGGATAATGTTTATCAAGCCATTGTTTGGTTTCCACTGTATTTTTTTTCATCAAATAGCAATGCTTTATTAAAATTCGAAATTCACTTTTTTCCATTTTTTTTCAAAAACAAAAGTTGCTTCACACAAAATGCTATAACTCACGAATAAATAGTCAGATTGCTGTCAAATTTATACACGTATCGTTTGAAGGTTAGTACTAAATAAAAATCATATGGAAAAAATTCTAGTAACGCCATCTATGTGTCATCCTACGGACTTATTGAATGACCTAGTAAGTTGTTGACATGATGACAAACAAAATGGGAGGTAAATGATCTTGATAGCGTTATTTATTCTCGTAGTATTTGCAAGACCTGATTTTCAGTTTTTTGAAAACCACTAAAAACAAATGAACCGATTTCATTAGAAAAGGACTAGGCTGTAAGCTACGCCCCAAGATACATCGATTGTGACCATTGCCGTTGAAATCGAATGATCCGTTGTTGAGAAAGCGTTGGACAAATGTTTGTCCACATACGACGATGCCCACTCACATATACACACATACATACTGACAGCTAAAAATAGCCTAAACAGCTTCAGGCTACCTTCAAAAATCTATTTCAAAATCGCTACAAAAACATTAACTTTCCATATCAGAATGCTAATAAACAGTTGACCAAGCGATCCACTCACGAAACTATGACTTTTTTGTCAAATTTAGAAAATAACTCAGATCTTCGATATTTAAGTAAAGCCGGATGCATTTGCAACTCATTTTCATATCAAAGTTTCATCCAGATATCATGCGTTTGCGTAACGAAAACAACACGTAGTTTTTTCACATTTTGTTAAAAATCTCAAAAACTAAAATAGCAATTGTTTATACAAATCTTATTATAAATGTCTTACATGATGACAAACAATATGGAAGTTTCATGATCTTGATAGCATTGTTTAATCTCATGATATTTGCAAGAGATGATTTTCAGTTTTTTGGAAACCACTAAAAACTAAATGATTTATTTTCGCTATAAAAGGACTGGGCTCTAAGTAACGCTAAGATACATCGATTGCGACCATTTTTGTTAAAATCGAACCATCCGTTGTTGAGAAAGCGTTGGGCAAAAATTTGTCTACATACAGCGACACATACATACATACACACACATACAGACTGCCAGCTAAAAATAGTCTAAACAGCTTTAGGAGGTCATGAAACGTAAAGATATCATAAAAATTTCGATTGCGAAAATCGACCCAAAAACAATAACATCCCATATCGGGAAACTTCTTGTAATAAATAAATTCATTTATTTCACCACTATTCAAATATACGACAAGTTTGTTTTGTTATTTCTTAACACTGCTTTTTTACTTTAACGTATTAAAAATTACAATCCATTAATGATTAGAATACGCGTGGTAAAAATAATAAAATTTTTTCTTTCTAAACGTCGCCACAAGTTGACTATTTCCGCCATTTAATTCTAAATTTTTATGCCTTATATAGACTGGGTTCCAATTAGCTGCTAAATTGTACTAAACTGCTAAATCTAAATTTAAGTTTACAAAATTACCGAATTTTAATTCAAATTAATATAATCAAGTTGTCAGATATTGTTTAACGAATGAATTTCTTCCAAATTATTTAGAAACAAAATATTGATTTAGTCAAATAAAATAGTTGACTAAATTGATTTAGCACGTTTAGTACAATTTAGCATCAATTGGAACACAGTCATAATAAGTGTGTTCCATTTACCAGTTTTTCCTATACTTTTGTACTAAATTTTGTTTTCAAGTTAACCATATCAAAAGGTGGTAAAGCTACATACCAAGCTTACGCCTCTATTCAACACCAGTGTTTTATCAGTTAAGAGAAAAATTTGTAAAATGTTTACCCAAATGTTTATAAAAATTTCAGATTTCAGCACAAATGTCAAATTTATTTCTTTTCGTTATTTTCTTTTGCATGAATCATATCAAATTTTTAGAAATCTTTCAATGTTTAATTAATTTTAAATTAAAAAAAATAAAAATTTTAATTTTCTCTAACACATAATTTTCTGTTTTATTTTTGTTCACATTTTTTAGCAATATCAATTTTATAATTTTTTTAAAATATATACATATGTATTGTCAAAAAAATATCCGGAAGTTGTACTAAGACAAAATTTGGGTTGTAGTCGTAGAAAAATAATCTAAGATACCTCACATTATTGCCGTTCCATTTAAAATTTGGTTCGGGCAGCAAGTTTGCCTAAAAGGAACGCAGGTAATCATATAATATAGCAACTCAATATTTTATATTGAAATCTCCTCGTCGGACAGACAGCATATAATTCTAGTTTTTAACATTAAATGAAAAAACAAACAAAACAATGTTTAACTGTCAATTTAGAATATATTTGAATTGGAACGATGAAATTGCCAATTTGACAGTTTTAGTAAAATTTAGAATTTTGGTACTGAATAGCCACGCTATGGAACACAGTCTAAATATATTTTTAATTTAAAAACAATAGATTTTCTCATTGATAATAACAACAACGTAGTTATCTAAAACTCTGGATGACCTCAATCAAAATCAAAATGGCATTGCTGTCACTCTAGTGAGAATACCTTATTTTTCATTTTACCATGTCTTAACAAAAAAATTACCCTATTGACAAACATTTTAACTATCAATACAACAAAAATAGGGTTGCCCAAACTGATGTTTATATTTTTACTACAATATTGGTTAGGTTAGAATAAGTTTCAGTGACGATTTACCTACAAAATGCTCTGATTTTAATGTTGTTAAGGTTGGGGACGGCTGGGCGATACATAGATGGAACACTGTTTCCTTTCCCTCCTTGTCCTTACAGTTTCTATAAAAGTTATTAGCGGGAAGCGTAGGTTTTTTTTCGTACTCTGAAGGAGTTATGTTACTTCTAGCAGCGATCCAATGTCGCGAGTACAAGGGGATATCATTTTTTATCCAGAAAAGATCATTTGTTATCATTTTGTCTAAGAGAGATTTGTATGTGCTGGGTATTTAACCTTTGGTAGCGGCTGTGTTCCAAAGTTGCCGTAAAATAAATAAATGTTGGATTGTATATTATTAATTTTCTATGTCGAAAAATCAAAAGACTTGTGTTTTTTTGTCTACAAAATTTTATTAACTGGTAAGCACGTTAAACATTTCAACAAAACAAAACATTAGCGTTTGCTCATTAGACCAAACTGTTAACAATTCAATAATTATCAACATTCACTCCCCCTTGAACTAATTGTTTAATTACTTAAACAACATTAAATTTGAATGACATCTTAAACATGAATTTGTCATAATTCATTTGTTCATTGTAATTAAAATTATCTACTAATTATAAGTAACTAACAAACAAAAAATAAAATGCAACTTAAGTAAGTTACATATTATAAAAAAATTATTAATGTTATTAATCTAATGGTAAACGAGTCAGTTTGGATATACGTCGTTTAATAAGTCCTTGTTTTGTTTTCACAGTTGCGAATCTAACTTTGCCATCACTTCCTGGTATCATAGTTTCCACTCTACCTAGTAGCCAATGAGTATCTTGCAAATTTTCATGTACGACTATTACAAGTTCACCACATTTTAAATTATCCTGTTCCAATTTAGAGCTTCTGCGTTTTTGTAACGACTGGAATATATTCGGTATTGAATCTCTTACATAACTGTTTTATGATTTGAGTAAGCTGTTTCCATTGTGTTAATCTATTTGCTGATACATCAGATATGTCTGGTTCTAAAATTGATGTGAGAGCAGTACCAACTAAAAAATACCTTGGAGTTAATGGCATAAGATTGTTTGGGTCTGGCGATAGTTCCATTCATGACGGTTTCGATTTCTACCACCACCGTATAAAGAAATTCGAGTGTCATCTTTGTATTTCCAACCACTTTACTTCGGTCTGAAAGACCTAAGTATTACATTCATGAGCTCAAAGTGAAATTCTTATCCCCACTTTTTTGGCATTTCTGGACGTTTTAGGACCTACTGATTCTAAAAAAGCAAAAACAAATGTATGTCTGTCTGTAGGCCGGCCGGCCGACCGGCCGTCATTACCTACGCTGCAGGGAAAAATAGGTATACTCAAGGGACAGGTCCGAAAGGACGTTGTGTTCGATAACTGTACCGGAAGTGTGTCGAAAAAATCATTATGTGTGTCAAAAATAGCAAATTTTCATATTTAAAAAACGGCTTAAAAAACGTTCATTTTAAGTGATTACGAGTAGGAACATTAAATTGGGAGAAATCTTGATGGTAGGGATTGATATGTGAGATCAAAAACTAGATTATTGCATTATAAGTTTGTCAAAAAAATGTTGTCAAGTGTGTCAAAAGAAAGATTTTTATTTATTTATTTACCAAATTTTTTGGAAAAAATAAAATTGTTTGTTTGAAATGAAATTTTATTATTCTCAATAATAGAATTATGGCATTATAAGTTTGTCAAAAAAATGTTGTCAAGTGTGTCAAAAGAAATGTTTTCATTTATTTTTTACCCAATTTTTTTAGAAAAAAATAAAATTAATAGTTTCTATGACATGAAATTTTATTATTATTATAGACAATTACGGGATTATAAGTTTGTCAAAAAAATAATGTCAAGTGTGTCAAAAAATGATTTCATTTATATTTTAGCCAATTTTTTGGGACAAAAATGTTGCTGTTTTTATGACATAAATGTAATTGAAAATGAAATTGGACATGGAAATTTTTGAATTTGTAATAGTTTTTGAAATATTTTTGGAATTTTGAAAAAGTTTGTATTTATGATTTTGTAATAATTTTTGCAATATTTTTAGGATTTCGGAAAAAGTTTTAATTTTTGATTTTGTAAGAATTTTTGGAATATTTTTAAAATTTTGAAAAATTTTTTATTTTTGATTTTATTATAATTTATGGAATATTGAAAAAATTTTCAATTTTTGAATTTCTAATAAATTTTGGAATATTTTTAGAATTTTGGAAAAAGTTTGAATTTTTAAGAGTTTTTGGATTATTATTGGAATATAGAAAAAGTTTAAATATTTGATATCATTCTAATTTTTGGAATATTTTTGGAATTTTGAAAAAGGTTTCATTGTTTGATTTTGTAAGAATTTTTAGAATATTTTTAGAATTTTGAAAAATTTTAAATTTTTGATTTTATTATAATTTTTGGAATTTTGAAAAAAGTTTTAATTTTTGAATTTGTAATAATTTTTGCAATATTTTTAGAATTTTGGAAAAGTTTAAATTTTTAAGAATTTTTGGAATATTATCGGAATTTAGAAAAAGTTTAAATATTTGATTTTAGAATAAATTTTTGCAATATTTTTGGAATTTTGAAAAAGTTTGATTTTATTTAATTTAACAATATTTTTGGAATTTTGATTATAATTTTCCGGCAACGTATTGATGTTTCGTGTTAGTTCTGTAATAAATTTTTAAACAGAGATAAAAACATACTTGTACTTTAACAAAGAGTTATGTTTGATATACATCGCTGCCCAAAACTAAAAACCATGTCCTCATAAAAGTTTTTTGTCGAAAACTATATCAAAATCCTTAACCCAGACTGAAGTCTTGATATCTCAGAGCTGTGAGATTTCAGCCCCTCCATATTTTTAAATGTGTTCTTACAACTTTAACACTGGATGCGCAACATTCTAAATAATTAGGTGTTCGAAGTGGAATAAAATTCCATTTCACTCCTTCTTCAGTACAACCCAATGAGATGTTATCAGCATTTAATCTAAATAATCTTTCTAACTAGTACCATTGTCGCTCTACTATAAGTTAGCACCGCGTTCTCTTCTACCAAAAAATCTTTTCAAACAGGATCACAGATCAACGTCACAGGATCAAGGAATATGCAACCGGCTGGATTATTTGCAACTACATTTTTGTTTTGTTTCAGCAAATTTTTGTAGCAATTTGCTATTTACTTTAAATTTCTCTATTCTATCATAAAATATTGGCATATGTCATATTTTGTCAGTGATAGGATTTTTTGTTTAGTTATCCATTCATTAACAAAAAATATCAAAAAGCAAAAAAATAAAGATTTACGTCCATCAACAATTCAACACCTTTGAACGTATGTTGTTGTGGGACCTTGGTCTTTCAAAAGGTTTTTATGTGTTGTTGTGATACATGTTGTAATTCCTACTACAAAACACATTTTATTAAAAAAAAAAAAACATGCTATGAATGAGTCAGCAGTTGCATCTTCTACTACCTCCAAATAAACAGATTTGGTAGTAAAGCATACAAGAACACATATGTAAATATTGTAACGACTCTTCGTTGATTCTTTTCGATTATTGAGCAAATACGACAGTAAAAAGACAGATCTTTAGTTAACAGAAATCTCAAACTTTATTTATCAACCAGTTACAGCAACTTCCGATTTTAATTACAATAAATTCCAGGGTCTCCAATTTATGTACGATAAACTTCACCGCTTTTTCACAATTTGAATCAATAATATTCGGAATCGTAAAATCTGTATTTACTATTCCACTAAGTTCAAATTCTTTTACTATTAGTACCCAGGCTCAAGTACCACCGATTATTCCTTATACTTGCGAATATTTATAAACACTTTTAATTGCCAAATTAAAACTGACCATCTGATATTTTGTTCGCTTATTTATATTCAAAAACAAATAAACAGAATGTTCTGGTACTCACTGTAGTTTCTAGAAATCAATATTACGTAGTACGTACATTAAGAATAGGCCACACATACTTTCATTAATGTAAACATTTGTATAACAAATTTAATTTACATTAATTTATGCCAATTGTATTAGTTAACTCCCTTTTTGCAATAGTTTGAATGTGGAAAACATTTAGCAGAATGTATTGGTTATGAATGAGTAAATTAAATTAACCCATTCTGGACGAAGTTAATTACAATATCATTGTAAGTATCCTTTCGTTGGTTTTTATATCTTATTGCAAACGTGCCACAAAAGTCTAATCCTATTGAGTGAAACGGTTGACATGATTCAATTCTAGCTTTAAGTAGCTCACCAAGAAGATGACTTAAAGGTTAATTGGTTTTGCTCGGAAGCAAGTGACGCAATTACGTATAATCCTCTTCATTAAATTTCTTCCATTTAATGACCAATATTTTCTTCGTATTACTACTAATACTTGTTGAACTCCACCATGCAAGTGCCTTACATGCTCATCTCGAATCAAAAGCGTAGTGAAGTGGTGATTCGGTAACAAATATTGATGTTTCTCATTAAAGGTTAATGAGCTTTTTTCCTTCCACCTACGCTAATTAAACCATCTAAATCCAAAAACGGAGTAAAATTTAAAACTTTACTGGTATCGATACTTTATTGTTTTTTATCAAATCATCTATTTCATTTCGGTAGCCTGAATTTTGTACCACCTTCAACAAACAGTTCCATTGGATCTAAAGTTCCAAAATTTCTTTGTGATTTAGGTGATCGTACTCGTGCATTTTCTATAAATCGCCTAACAAAAGCTACCAAACGAACCAATTTTTGAAATGTACTATATTTTTCTATGCCTTTAACATCTTCAAATAATTTATTTAAAAATACTAGATTTTGTGGTTTTGCTTCAACCAATTCTATAGACGTTTCATATTTGCTAGGGCATTCAGTTTCAGACATTTGTAACAAAGTTGCAAGCAATTTTAACCACGCCAATATACAATAATCGAATCTGACCAGAGAATGATTCTTCGCATGTTAAGACTTATTGGATTTACAACTTTATTTACTAGTTTTAGTAAAAAAAAAGACTAACTGTAACTTTACTTCAGAATCTACGCAGCGCAGATATACACAAGCTACAAGCACCGTAAGCGACTTGTGATGCATCTGCGAAGCCATGTAGTTCAATGTAAATTACATTAGTTGGTAATACACATCTATCTAATTTTACTTCACCAAATTTGTATGAAATTTACTCCAAATAATTTGTAATTCCTTAGGTAATTGTCCGTCCCAATCTAACTTTGTAAGTCAAATACGCTGAATTATGATCTTAGCCGTTACTACGACGGGAGCTATTAGTCCTAAAGGATCGAACAATTTTGTCACAACTGATAATACCTCTCATTTAGTTACGATATCCGAAATATGGGGCTTCCGACGTTCCGTATGTGACAGTTTGTAATTCAAATTGGTTCAACGGTAACGAAGAATCCTCGTTTTGTAATGATCGTAGTTAAGGGGGAGGCGTTGGGACAAAAAATATTTTTACATTTTTGAAAATAAATCGAAAACTGTGCTTTCGAAAATTTAAAAAAAAATATTTTGCATCCACATGTCATGATCAAAAATAATTTTTTTTCAAAATTTCTACTTTCAACCCCCAAAAGGGGACAAAAAAAAACACTCGTCTTTGGCGATAACTCAAAAACTAAGCAGTCGAAAATTCAATGAAATTTGTTTTTGAAATACTTCAATTTTTTTTCGATTTTTCTAAACCAAACTCGATTCCTTAAAAAAACTTTTGTTTTACTATCTCCTTATCCATGTCCATAAAATATAGATGAAAACAAATTTTTGGAAATTTTTTAGTTATCATCAGATGTGGGCAAACATGTATAATAACTGCAGAAAATTTCAAGTTGATAGCACTTATACTTTGTGAGTAAATCGATTATGTAGAAATTTCGTTTTTACTTTTTCAAAGTACTGGACCCTAAAAATTAAAATCCAATTGATCTTTGACCGTAACGCCATCTTTAAAAAAGTATTTTTAATATTTTGATTTCAAATTTAATTACGAAAACGTTTAATAAATTTTTTATCTGAAGATTAACTAATTACCTAAGAAACAAAAAAAAAGTTTGTTGAAATCGGTATAGCCGTTCTTGAGCAATTTAATTTTAAAGGTACATCGGTGTGGCAAACTTTACATGCATGTTGGGGTGTCTCCTATGCTTAAACTATGCACTTTAAAAAAATTCTAAAATAAGTGGTATTTTTTATTTTGTCCAAGTTTCAGGAAAATCAAAAACGATCAAGTTCAATTTTCGAGTTTTTCATCTGTGTAGATCACGTTTTTCATCATACACAGCATCAGAAGTTCATTTTTCATTGAAAAAAAAATGTATTTAATAAAAATTGGTGTCAGGAATGTACAATTATTTCTCGACCAGTGTATGATTTGACAAGCTTCGCCAATTGTACAAGCCTTTCTCGACGTTTTGGGTCACAAACTCACAAGTCTAAAGAAACAAACAAGAAGGTCCGTCTGTCTGCCGTCCGTTTTATTCAAACTTTTAAGGGAAAACTAAAAACAAAACAAATTAGCCATATCAGTCTTCATCAGACACTTAATCACAGACACAGTAAATAAGTCGGAGAATACTGTACAATCTGGAAAAGTGTTGGAATAGCACCGATTTTAAAAATTTGTTTTTTCCCTGAATTCTTTAGACCTCCAGAAACATTCAACAGCACTAACGCCTGCATTAACTCGAAAAATGAGAAAATTAGGGTAATTCAACCTATCCCAAATAGTAAGTGATGGAAAATTAAAATTTTCACCTCGAAACTTATCTCTCGGTCGCTGATAACGGGGGCGGGGTAAAAAACAAATGAGGGTGGTTCCAACCCCTCAAAACCACCCCTAGAAGTGGCAGTGAAAGAAAATATTAATTTTTCAGATGGAAAATCGTTCCTTGGGGATCAATTACGATAATTACGAAGTCGAGGTCCAAAAGCAAGTGAGGGTGATTCCAGCCCCTCAAAACAACCCCCCAAAAGTGGCGCAGTGATAAAAAACCAGTTCACATCGGAGATCATCTCACGGCTCTTCTCGTGGTCGCTGAACACGAAGCCGAGGTCCGGTTAAAAAAATTTAAACACCCTTTGCGATGTTCGATAAAATTCCGATAAAATTTTCCCTTTTTTCGTTTTCGATAGTTGCCTGATATGTAAGCTGAAAAATTTCATATTCAAGTACTAAATTACTTTGGTCTGAAAGACCTAAGTATTACATTCTCGAGAAAAAAGTGAAAATCTTACATCATAATGATTCTAAGAAAGCAAAAAGAAAATGTATGTCAAAAAACAGGCCGTTATAACCGATGAATTCTAGAAAACCGCTGGAGGGATTTCAATTTTTTTTTCTAAAAATAGGTATACTCAATGGTAAAGGACGAAAGGACGATGTGCTCGAAAACTGCACCGGAAGTGTGTCAAAAAATCGTCAAGTGTGTCAAAACAAGCAAACTTGCATATTTTTTGCTTAAAAAAATGTTAATTTTAAGTGATTAGGAGTTCCGAGTAGGAACATTGAATTTGGAGAAATCTTGATGGTTGGGATTGGTATGTGTCTATGTGAGACCAAAAACTAGATTATTGCATTATAAGTTTGTTAAAAAAATGTTGACATGTGTGTCAAAAATTCATTATTTCATTTATTTTTTATTCAATTTTTTGGAAAAAAATAAAATTAATTATTTGTATGACATGGAAACTTTTGATTTTGTTATGATTTTTGGAATTTTGAAAAAAAGTTTGAATGTTTGGGATATATTTAGAATTTTGACAAAAGTTTAAATTTTTGAGTTTATCATAGATTTTGGAGTATTTTTGGAATTTTGAAAGAAATTTGAATTTTTGATTTTATGTTTGATAACATCGCTGCTCAAAACTAAAAACAATGTCCTCATAAAAGTTTTTTGCCGAAAACTATATTAAAATCCTTAACCCAGGCCGAAGTCTTGATATCTCAGAGCTGTAAGATTTCAGTCTCTTCATATTTTAAACTTGTGTTGAACTTGCGTGGTTGGGATTGTAATTTGCGAGATTATCTGTAACGGAAAATTTTTACTACAACTTTTATAATTTGGCAATACGGACTGTTCTCTTATTACTATACGTTAATGTAACTTTAATTATACGTTTAAATTTTAGACTTGTAGCATTTTTCTCATTTAACACAAATGAAAGAAAAAGTTATACTGTTACATGAAAATATACAGGAAAATTACAAGTTAAATGAAATTTTTTTTATCGTTTTATATTACTTGTATTTTCAACATAAAAACATTTAGGTGCCAAGTTTTTTCCTTGTGTTATTGAATTTTTTTATGATACTGTTACGTTTTTCCAACCTTAGTTCGAATTGGCCTAGCGCACAATTCGATAAACGCAATTCCAATCTCTTCTGAGTTCGATCACTGATTAGTAAGCAAACACACCAGGTTTTATTAAGTATTCAACACCTTAATTGTTTCACAACAACAGGAAAACAATACAGCAAACAATATTCCTAACTAGAATATTCTTTCAACAGCTTCAGAAACTCCAACGGTTTATTGTAGAAATTTCCAGTAACTCAACGTTCAAAATAATACACAAAATATTTCTACTCAATAAAACTTATAACTTTATTACACTTATAACTTTACACAAAACTAATTTAAAGATCACTTTTATAATTTTAACTTCACTATCGCAGCTTTAAAATAAAACTAATTAAAAACTACAAAAGTAATTTTCTTATATACCTTCTGCAATACTTCTAGATAATTCGACATCATTTTCCAGAAACCTTGAGAAAATATTAGAATATTCGATTATTTTACGTTATGTTGATTTGATTCATAAAATCGTTTATGTTGACCCTATTTCTAAGAAGAGACAACAACAACAATATTCATTTCATTAATCTGTTGTAGTATTTTGTTGATTTGATTTTCCTAGAAGTAACCGTAATCGTCTAGATTTTTCTGTAATCGTAACAATACCCTCCACTTAAGCCTGTTCGTCCCGAACAGGATCTAGCTCTCCTTTGTATAAGGCCAATCTTTCCAAATGTACTACTTTCGCTTTGCCTCGATGTCCTTTCTTAATTCTATAAACCACGTCATTCAACTTGGTTATAATGTTGTAAGGTCCTTCCCATGCAGCTTGCAGTTTTGGTGATAACCCTCGTTTTCGTTGTGGGTTGTGTAGCCATACTAATTGTCCTTCTTCAAAACCTTTATTATTAGATCGTATATCATATCGGGCTTTCATTCTATCACTAGTCAGTTGTATCTTCTGCCGAACAAGCTTGTGAATATCCTCAAGGTTCTCCCGGATTCGGTTGACGTATTCTTGCGCAGGCAATGATGTTGATGGTACCGCTCCAAATTTGAGGTCTCCAGGAAGTCTTAAATCACTTCCAAAAATAGTTTGAGCTGGTGTCATGGTCGTGGTGTCATGAACTGCTGATCTGTATGCCATCAAAAATAAAGGAATGTGTTGATCCCAGTTACGTTGATTCTTACTGACCACTTTTGCTAGAAATTCCTCCAAAGTAGCATTGAATCTCTCAACCATCCCATCTGACTGTGGGTGTGAAGCTGTCGTCCTGGTTTTGTTAATCCCCAGCATTTGACAAATTTCCTGGAATACAGCTGACTTGAAGTTCCGTCCCTGATCGGTGTGGATCTCCATAGGAACTCCATAGCGGCTGATCCAATTATTTATCACAGCTTCAGCGATTGTGGTTGCTTCCTGGTTGGGAATCGCACACACTTCCGGCCACTTACTGAAGTAGTCCATGATCACAAGCACATATTTATTCTGATTATCAGTTGTTGGAAATGGTCCCGCTACATCCATTGCGATCCTTTCAAATGGAGCACCTACATTGTATTGCTTCATTTTTCCATGACTTCTTCGTGCGGGTCCTTTCACCGCCGCACATTTATCGCATTTTTGACACCACTCCACAATTGATTGCCGAGTCCCCGCCCAGTAAAACCGTTGTCGTATTTTTGCAAGAGTTTTATTGATCCCAAGATGACCTCCACTCGTTCCTTCGTGATACTCCCTTAGTACTGCTTCTATTTTCCTTTTTGGTACCACTGTAAGGGATTGCTTTATCTTGCCATCTGAGCTTTCCCATACTCTCTTTAGGCATCCATTCTCTAAATGGAGACTGTCCCATTGCGCCCAGTACGCCTTCAAAGTTGGAGTTTTATCAGAAATTTCTCCCCATACTGGTTTGCAGCCCTTTTCCTTGAACTCGATGATGGGTGCAAGATCCGGATCTTCTAATTGATCTTTTCTTATGGCTTCAGCAGTCCATTCATCGTCAGGGAGCACTTGTAGTAATCGTACATCGATGATGTTCTCCTTATTTTCTTGACGACTACAATGCTTGCATTCAACTTGACAGGATCGTCTCGATAATGCATCAGCGTTCCCATGTGCAGTACCCTTTCGATGTTCAATGTCCAAATCGTACGCCTGCAACCGTTCGATCCAACGTGCTACTTGTCCCTCTGGATTTTTGAACTGGAGTAACCATCTTAACGCACCATGGTCAGTTCTGAGATGAAATTTCTGACCATACAAGTATTTATGAAAATGTTTGACGCATTCCATAATGGCCAATAACTCCTTCCGGGTAACACAATAATTTCGCTCCGGCTTTGATAACATTTTGGAGAAATAAGCTATCACCTTTTCCTGACCATCTATTTTCTGTGACAATACTCCCCCTATACCTTCATTACTGGCATCAGTATCCAAAATAAACTGAACATTTGGTATAGGATAGGATAGAATTGGAGCCGTACATAATCTCTTTCGGAGCTCCACAAATGCTTGTTCTTGAGGTTGATTCCATTCAAATGCCTTTTCTCTTCTGGTTAACTCATGCAGACTTTTGGCAACGTTGGCGAATCCTGGCACAAACCGTCTGTAATATGTGCACAATCCAAGGAAGCTTCGTAGTTCATGTAGATTCTTTGGTCTTGGCCAGTTCATAACTGCTAGTTCATAACTGCTGCAATCTTGTCAGAATCTGTATGAATTCCCATTGCCGTAACCTTGTGTCCCAAATATTTTACTTCTTCCTTGAAAAGTGAACACTTTTTGGGACTTAACTTTAAACCGGCTGCTTGCAACCTTTCCAGTACCTCCGCCAAGTTCCTCAAGTGGTCATCAAAGTCTTTTCCCATGACGATGATGTCATCCAAATATACAAGGCATGTTTTCCAGTGCAAGCCTTTTAGTACCCGTTCCATTAATCTCTCAAAAGTTGCAGGCGCGTTGCATAACCCAAATGGCATGACATTAAATTGCCATAGTCCATTCCCTACACTGAACGCTGTTTTCTCCCGATCTTCATCCGCAACTTCAACCTGCCAGTAACCACTCTGCAGATCCAATGTTGAAAACAATTTTGAGCCCGATAATGTATCCAGTGTATCATCAATCCTAGGCAATGGGTAGCTATCCTTCTTCGTAACTATGTATAGTTTCCTGTAGTCAACACAAAATCTCAAGCTACCAACTTTCTTGCCAACTAACACCACAGGTGAGCTCCAGGGACTGTCTGAAGGCTCAATCACACCAGCTTCTTTCATATCTCTCACCATTTTATCAGCTTCCTCTCTTTTAGCTAATGGTAATCGTCTTGGTGCTTGATGTATCGGCTTTTCTGCTCCGGTATCAATACGATGTTTCACCATATTGGTTCTGCCATTTCCTTCAGGTGAACTGCAGAATACAGACTTGTGTTGCTCCAACAATTGACGTACTGCTTTCTTCTGCTCTTCTGAAAGCCCTTCTGTCCATTTCTGCACAAGTTGTTCCATTTCTGCCTTTTGTTGTTTTGTGTTGACCGAGCAATTGATGTTTTTCTGCTCGCACTTTATTATTTTAGCTACCTCTTCACATTGTCCTATGATTGATCCTTTCTTCATTGTTTTCTGGGTATCTGACAGATTTAAAACTCTTACTGGTATTTTGTAATCAGCATCCGATCTAACTAAGGTTTTCCCTATAACGACTTCTTTACAATTTTGATGTTCTTCTTTGTTGGCCTCCACAACCCACAACCTGGGTGACCCAGAACCTCCTTCCAATTTTCCCCAAATGATTGTTTCTGATTGGGGTGGCAGCTTTCCTCTGTGATCCAATATTATTCGACGGACACAATTTGAATCTTCACCATTAAACTGGAGTGGCAACTCAACATTTCCGTACGTGAGTACTCCTTTGCCAGCATCAATAACGAATCCATTTGGCCTCATGAAGTCCATGCCCAGGATGACTTCATCCACAATGTCAGCTACAACCACTTCATGTTGAAAGTGAGTATTCCCGATTTCAAAGTTGACCACTTTCTTTCCTTTAATACTTGCACTTTCGCCAGTAGCTGTCTGCATCCGGTATCTTGTGCAGTTTGCTTGTGCAGTTTCATTTGTTAAGGCATAAGCAATAGTTTCTGCGAATGTTTCTTTTGGCGACAACATTATTCCTTTTTGTGTTTCTGGATCACGAATACCATCAGTAAACGCCTCGATCTTCATTTTCTCCATAAAATATGGTGGAGTATTCGAGTGTGCCAAATGTACAAGGCGTTCTACTGCCGAGGAATAGTCCTGTAAGCTTTCTCCGTTGCGTTGCAAGCGACCTTTTAACTCGATTCTGTGTAACTCCTTTTTATGGTCGCTGCCATATTTACGTTCCAACGCATTCATCACTTCAGCATAGCTTTTTCGGTCGTTTTCCGGCACTGCCTGTAATGCTTCAGCTGCTTCCCCCTTAAGAGCAACTATTAATGCAGCTAGACGATTTTCAGCGTTCCAAACATTTTGATCTGCTGCGGTTTCGAACTGGAACTTGAAGATGCCGAACGATGTTGTTCCATCGTATGATGGTGGTTTTAGTTTGATATTTGCTACTTGATGTACCACCTGGGAAGTAACTTTAGTCGTTTCAACATCCTGCAACCGTTTTTCGAAATCATCAACTTTCGATAAAACCTTATGCTCAAAATCTTGAATTTCACTTTGAATCTTCTCGACCTTTCCATCAAATGCCGTCGAGATTTGGAGAAGTTTCTCATCCATAATTTGCTTGACTTCATCGCGATTCAAAGCTAATTGCTGGCTGATTGTTTCACTAATTTCTTCTTTGTTAGCAGCCATATTATTGTTGACTTTCTCCAACTGTTGATTCATGTTGAAGCTGATTTCTTCCTTAGTAGTAGCCATTTGTTGATTGATGTTACAACTAATTTCTTCCTTAGTAGTAGCCATTTGTTGATTCATATTGGCATTTACGGCATCCAGTTGCTGGTTCATATTCAAATTTATTTGTTGCATCATAGCCATTAACTGTGTAAAATCACTATTTGCAGGTGGCAATGAAGATGTTGTTTCCGCAACAAAACTTTTGTCCTCATCAACTGAATCAGTATTTGTTGTAACAATTCCAAACTGGTAACTTTCCACGTCCATTCCATTGGCTTCCATACCTTGTCGAAGCCGTAGCATTAATTCAGTTTTGTTTCCACTTGTTGACAATCCACGTTGTTCTAGTTCTTTCTTTAACTCAAGAACCTTCAAATCACTTAATAAAACCATTATTAACAGCTAACTAATCCGCCGATGTCACCAATGTTACGTTTTTCCAACCTTACTTCGAATTGGCCTAGCGCACAATTCGATAAACGCAATTCCAATCTCTTCTGAGTTCGATCACTGATTAGTAAGCAAACACACCAGGTTTTATTAAGTATTCAACACCTTAATTGTTTCACAACAACAGGAAAACAATACAGCAAACAATATTCCTAACTAGAATATTCTTTCAACAGCTTCAGAAACTCCAAAGGTTGATTGTAGAAATTTCCAGTAACTCAACGTTCAAAATAATACACAAAATATTTCTACTCAATAAAACTTATAACTTTATTACACTTATAACTTTACACAAAACTAATTTAAAGATCACTTTTATAATTTTAACTTCACTATCGCAGGTTTAAAATAAAACTAATTAAAAACTACAAAAGTAATTTTCTTATATACCTTCTGCAATACTTCTAGATAATTCGACATCATTTTCCAGAAACCTTGAGAAAATATTAGAATATTCGATTATTTTACGTTATGTTGATTTGATTCATAAAATCGTTTATGTTGACCCTATTTCTAAGAAGAGACAACAACAACAATATTCATTTCATTAATCTGTTGTAGTATTTTGTTGATTTGATTTTCCTAGAAGTAACCGTAATCGTCTAGATTTTTCTGTAATCGTAACAATACATTTAAATTTTATTAATAGATAGACGATGATAATGGTTTTAGAATCGTAATTAATTTGTTAGTCTCACAGTCTTTTTTCTTTCAGACATTCATAGGAAAATAATAAAAAATTATAGGAGAAGATCATGAGTCTATTCACGACCTTCTGGAGTTATTTTTAAGGTGTGGGGGGCAGAGTGAACGTTCACTCTTGTTTTGAAAACTCTAGATGGAGTGGTTTTTCAGTAGTTTGCTAAGTGTAGTTATGACTTGTTATAATTTTTTATTATTTTCCTATGAATGTCTGAAAGAAAAAAGACTGTGAGACTAACAAATTAATTACGATTCTAAAACCATTATCATCGTCTATCTATTAATAAAATAAGGAGCTATTTAGGAGCTCTTAAGGCTGTATACTTTTGATTTTGAAGCTCCACCCCTATTCTTAAAACAACCCCAAAATTAGTGGGCAAGCGAAGATGACACATAAAAAATTCCATAAAATAAAAAATTTCTTTATAACATGTAGTTCTTGAATTTAACAAAAATAAAAAAATGCAACTGTTTATATCATAGTTGCAACCCTTTAGCTGGAAAAACACCCTTTGGGTCAAACACGCATGAGGGAACTATCGTTAAAGCATGGAGATACGGATCGTTTTATGTCGGTAAATGAGTTTGCGATTTAGGAGCTTACTAAATATGTCACTCTATATTTCTGATTTGGAACCCTTTAGAAAGTGCCGCCTCTTGTATCATAAACGCATGAGGGAGCTATGTTAACGCATAGAGAAATGGATCTTTTTATGTCGGTGAATGATCTTCATATTTAGGAGCTACTAAATATGTCACCTTAAATATTTCACCGTTATATAAAAATCCGTATCTCTATCCTTTAACATAGTTCCCTTATCCGTGCATGATTTCTAAAGGGTTGAAAATCAGAAATATAGATTGGCATGTTTAGTAATGTTATGTTATGTTATGTTATGTTATGTTATGTTATGTTATGTTATGTTATGTTATGTTATGTTATGTTATGTTATGTTATGTTATGTTATGTTATGTTATGTTATGTTATGTTATGTTATGTTATGTTATGTTATGTTATGTTATGTTATGTTATGTTATGTTATGTTATGTTATGTTATGTTATGTTATGTTATGTTATGTTATGTTATGTTATGTTATGTTATGTTATGTTATGTTATGTTATGTTATGTTATGTTATGTTATGTTATGTTATGTTATGTTATGTTATGTTATGTTATGTTATGTTATGTTATGTTATGTTATGTTATGTTATGTTATGTTATGTTATGTTATGTTATGTTATGTTATGTTATGTTATGTTATGTTATGTTATGTTATGTTATGTTATGTTATGTTATGTTATGTTATGTTATGTTATGTTATGTTATGTTATGTTATGTTATGTTATGTTATGTTATGTTATGTTATGTTATGTTATGTTATGTTATGTTATGTTATGTTATGTATGTTATGTTATGTTATGTTATGTTATGTTATGTTATGTTATGTTATGTTATGTTATGTTATGTTATGTTATGTTATGTTATGTTATGTTATGTTATGTTATGTTATGTTATGTTATGTTATGTTATGTTATGTTATGTTATGTTATGTTATGTTATGTTATGTTATGTTATGTTATGTTATGTTATGTTATGTTATGTTATGTTATGTTATGTTATGTTACGTTATGTTATGTTATGTTATGTTATGTTATGTTATGTTATGTTATGTTATGTTATGTTATGTTATGTTATGTTATGTTATGCTATGTTATGTTATGTTATGTTATGTTATGTTCTAGGGAGAGATTTGCGAGTTATTCAAGCTCAACTAATTATGGCAAACGAGAAGAATTTTCAATTTGAAATAATGGATTACACCGAATAAGACAAACTTTCTTGTTAAAGTAAGAATAATCCTAAAAACTTTGGTTTGATTACCTATAACACATACGTATGTTATTTTTAAATGGTAAGTAATAAGACTGTTGAACTAACTGTTGAACAACCGATGACACTAAATATTTAAGCCAACTGAACAAGAAATACAAAATATTTTAGGCTACAACAAAACAGTTATTCTATTGTTAACTTGTAAAATATTTGAATAAAATATTTGTTTATATATCAAAGAATTCAAAAACACTTCAAGTAATCTTATAAGAGTATTATCTAGCTTCCGTTTTCTAATAAATTATTCGGTGGAAATGATCAATTTTTATAACAAAAACGAATTGTATAATCCTGACATAAGCACTTTTATATGTTTATACAAATATTGTAGATTATTATTCGAATTAATATAATAACAAAACAAAAACGACTATGTAATTTTATCTATTGATTTTTATATATGGAGTAATAAATTCTTTTGAATATATGTATGTCAAAACTCAAAATGATGATTGATGGATTTCAATTAAGCTTTGAAATATTCGAAAATAGTAATTTGCTTAACAAAAGATTTAACTGAAAATATTGATTTTATATTCGCGTTTGAAAAACACAAACCAACGGACGATATATAGGCATTATCCGGATTCGAAATTGTTAGTGGACGTGAATTTGGCCATTAGGCCGATATAGTATACCGATATATACCATAAGTGCCAGTACTAAAAACACTGTAAAAACATGCTTGAGGAAGTAAGACTGATCTCTTTAAACCTTCTACATACTGATTTATAATCCTAGAATGAAAGTTTGGAAAGATGGAGGCTATATTGCATGCCGATAAAATAGATTGGGTCATAACCATATTCGATAGAGTTAATTTAATTCTGAAATTCACTAAATATCTGCCAGAAGATCTTACTTTGAACTCTGTTTCCAAAAGGTCCAGATTACAGTCAAGTAGTTTGATGATGTAGAGTACAATTAGCTAGTCGTGCTGCGATAGAGGACAGGGTGTTGGCACCATCAAGCCAATCCAAATGAAGCGAATGGTACTAGGTCTGAACTGTGTGATCTATTTAGGTAATTTTAGTGTGAACTAATTCTTTGTATGGGTTTACATCTTTGTGGCAGCTTAGCAGGTACTTGCGCCTTAGTAAATCGTTGTGTGATTTCACTGGCAAATTTTGTTTTCACATGTCGATGGTAGTGGTTTTTCATTGAATGACGTCGTTTATTGTTTGTCGTTATCGTCGTTGTCATTGTTTTTCGTTGCGACATGCACAGCATTTTGTGCTGTTTGCAGATTTTGTCAAGATGTCTGATACAGTTGCAGCGATCAAACAACCAATTGCTTTGTATGATGTTATATAACTGTCTCTTTGTCATTACCCTAGCTAGCACTTGCGATAGACTTCAGTACGTGGTTGCGAGTCTGTAACCTGTCCCTCATACGTTTTGAGTAGGCAGAGAATCTCAACATTTTGCCGAAAACCACGCTCAGAATCTTTGGTTGTCTGGTTGAAGATATTGAAATGGCTGCTATCTTCAATATCCAATATCCCATGTTGAAAATGCTGCGTGAGCAGGTACTTGCTAATATTGTTACAGGCCTCTCGGAAACAAACGCAAGCTAAAAGCAAGCTTTGCCGTCTGCATAGGAAACAATCCTTACTTCTGCCGGTGGTTTTGGAAGACTTCACTTGTAAAAATGTGATATATTACTGGGGACAGCACCACTCCCTGCTTTGCCTCACTGTATTTTGATGCATTGCAAAAAAAAAAAAATTACGATGCAAAAAAAAAAAAATTACAATCTCTCTGTACTATATCAGTGACTGTATGATAGTGAGTTTTTGTTGTCTGGCTCAGGTCAAACTCAAATGTTTACCGCTATAACTGCTTCCAACTTATGTGATCTGAGAGATCTCAGTGGGATAACGGCAAGGATTGCATTGACTTTGCTTGAGAACCTCTAGATAGTTTTCGAAGAGTTTTCATGACATGACTTGTATCTATGCTTTATCTTCAGGATGACCATTCTAATCTTACCTAACATAATACCATAAATAATACATCAAATTATTGGGGCAAATGATCATCATATTGATGACTTGTACGTTTATTTGTTTACCTCTGTGGCTGATAATTATTATTCACTTTGTTCAAGCCTTATCAATGCTACATTAACATCATTGATTTCACCATTCCGGTTTTTGATTGCCGTATTATATTAAATTTTCTAATAAAAATCCCGTAGCATGGTAGATGGCCGTCCTCCATGTGTTGGTCGCCAAGTGACGCCTCGAGCTTGTTTTCGTTTGATGGACAAACAGACCTGATCGTACCGGAACACATCATTATACGAGAAAACAACGATACGGTAGGTACTCACATCGCTCCTCAGGTCGCTGTTTGTATCATAGACGTTTTGGAACTTCAGCAACACAGCGTACAACTTTCTGTAACTTTAAACAACGTCAGTCATCAATTGGAAAAATGGACGTTGACAAATCCAACAAAAAAAACTAAATAACAGCTGGATCGGGATGGCATCCATCTAACATGAATCTTCTAACTTCTCTCTAATCCAAGACAAAATTAAAAATCTCAGTTTTCTATAGAAGACATTGGTGCGGACCTGTCTATTTTACCTATTTCTTTATTCTGATTATTGGCGCATCCATTTTTTATATAAATTCGGTATTCTTTTTGACCTTAAACGCAAACCACTAGTTGATTCAGTGACTCAGCTGCAGTCAATCAATGTCTCAACGGTTTGGACATCTACTCCATCACCGATCCTATTTAAATTCAACAATGACTGTACGTCATAACGTGGTCGATTATATAGTGTCTGAAGGACATCTTCCAGTATCACAATCACGAAGATGGGATCCTACGCGACACAAATCAGAATTCAATGAATTCCAATACATGGTGGAATTAGGGATTAGCAGACCATTCTATTCTTCAGTAACTTATCCTTTGCACATGGTGAAGAAAAAATATCAGAACTGGCGACCATGTGGGGACTATCGAAGACTTAACACGGTCACACCACCTGACCGTTATCTGATACCTGAAAAATTCTACATGCATTTACATGCCTCCAAAATATGTTCTAAAATCGACCCGACAGAGCGTACCACATCCCCGTTGCACCTGAGCAATTTTACAAAACGGCAATCACTACCCCATTTGGCCTATTCAAATACACTCGAATGTCATTTATTCATCGCAATGGCGCTCAAACGTTTCAGCGATTCATGAACAAAGTACTTTGAGATTTAGGCTTTTTTTGTCTACTTAGACAACGTTTTTGTGCATCCCAATCCGAGGAACAACACAAAATTCACTTGGATCAATTATTTCAAAAGTATGTGGAGTTTGAAATTTACATCAAGACATCTCCAAATTTACCTTTGGTGCAACTTCTCTTGATTTCCTTGCGAAAAGATCACTCCTGATATCGTTCCCCCTTCTGATGAACGCATCAAAGCAATTAGAGAATTTATAGCTCCAAATTCCAAAAACAACATTTAATGCTTTATCGGTATGGTAAACTACTACCTACTACCACCAAAAATCATACCAAAGCTTGCCGAAACTATGACTTCAATTCATTTTCACTTGGCTTCTCCTATAATTACGCTCAGCAATGCAGACCTATATATACTATGTTTAAATAAATCCTCGTCATACTGGGTTCTGTTTTTATAAAAGCAAAATAGATGAAAATTGACTTGCAATGTAAAATGAATTGTAATGCAGTGGTGTTATTTCCTGTTATGAGAATAAAATCTTGACCAAACAAAAGGTATGACGTGATTGTTGAATAATTTTTATCACCAACCTTACTGTTTAACTGTGGCAAACTAATATTAAGTTTACGAAATAAACTATCAAAATAAACTATCAGTGTTTCTCGAATCCAACAGTGGTGACCCCGACGTGCTAAAATATGCAATTTTACATAGTTTCATAATTATTATGAGTCAACACTTATGAGTATAAGCTGCTTGCAGTATTTTGAAACCACGTTAATCTAAACATCGAGATACATCAATCGGACAACAACTCTGCAGTTACCAAAACTGGTGCTTACGACAAAAAATAAATCCAGATAACTTTTCAATATTTTTTGCCAGGACTTAATTTATTTGTTTTTGGATATATATTGTTTTTTGTGCTATACATTTGTTCAAGAAAATTTTATTGTAATTGAAACTATGTTGGCGTGATCTGCTGGTTTGTTATTGCAAACCAACACGTCACTGAAGTGTTATGCACCGAATCACCCCTTAACCTGGTTGCGTCAAAACTAGACTTCACCGCCGGGGATGCATGTTCCGAACAGTTTCCGCAAGTGTACCAGAACCTAAGGAAACTCCTTCAACTATCGAACTCAAAACTTTCCTTTTAGAACCTATACGGTTACTGAAGACCAGCTTGAGGCACTTGATGCAAAAAATGCAGAAACTGCTATGGCCCAAATGAGCGTTGCAGGTACAACAACTGCTTCAAATCCTCCACCATCTCCAACTCTTGCTCCGTCTCCGTCACTATCTCCAGCTGCAACTTCTTTGATGACTATGCGACAAATTAATCATGTGGCACCCAAAATTCCCCCTTTCTGGTTCGATAAACTGGATTGGACTAATGGGGCATATCAAATCCCAATAAACTAAGTAAGGTGATTTACTTAATATGGCGATTATAAGGCAGATGATATCTTGACCAAGAACACCATTATGATAAGCTTATCCAACTTCAGACCGCATATACGCAAGTGTGGTATGGACTCTAAAAGTCCTTTGGGAGGAAAAATTCCAGTTACAGAAAACGGCCGTAATAGACACTGTCCTTGCTTCCCTAAGGGGATCTCAATTTCATGCAGTTTCTAACAATAGTAAATCTTTCTCTTTCTCTCACTGACAGATCAAGTTAAAGATCTAAAAGCACAGCTTTTCAATGCCATTCATCGTCAGAAATTCACCCAACGTTCTCATCATTATTGGAGTAGCACAAAAAGGATCGAAACGATTTTCGCTATCGAAATTTTAATAGATCTAATCGCTCTCCCATGCGACCACGGTTCATGGTTACGCGATCAAATGTTGGGTGGTATTTGATACTACTATTACTACTTCAAGGAAGAGGCAAAAAATGCGATTCTTAGTGCAAACTGTTTTCCAAGCACTCTAATACCTCTGCATCAATATCGTCAAAAAACGAATAGACTCTTCACATGTGACGACGTGTGATGACCATCATGCCAAACACCGTATACTGGTCTTCGACATTTCTTCTTGAAAGAACTTCCTCGTTGATATAGGTGCTGAAGTATCAGTTGTTCTTACAACTGTTGAGGATAAATTCTCAGGGAAATCAGACTTCTTTCTCTACGCAGCTAACGCGACTAAAGCTAGCACTTACAGTACACGGTCTCTAAGATCTTTGTTAAAGCCGGCCGATGCTACCATTCCCATTCTCGGAGCTGATTTCCTAATTATATACGGCCTTGTAGTGGACATTAAAAATCAACGTCTTATTGACCTACTAACCTTTACTGATGTATGTCCAAAAATGATCCGGTTAAACTAATAAAACATAACGTGACTCACGTTATTGAAAAACATGGACACATATGTAAATATCGTCGACTAGCGCCTGACAAACATAATATCACTATTCCTAACAAATATGTTTTCCACATATTCAGACTTTTTCACACCAATTTCATGATGCTAATTTTTCTCTGCAATTGATCTCGTTCGCGCATATCATCAAATGCCGATATTGATGAGCGCGATATTGCAAAAACTACAATATCCACTCCGTTCGAACTCTACCAATTCGTTCGAATGACTTTCGGGTTCCGAAACGGTTTATGCTTTTACTTCTTAAAGACCTAAATTTACATCTACATTGATGACTCCTAATTGCCTCTGAAAACTATGAGGAGCGCTTCAAACCTCTTTATCCTGTTTTTGAGCGTTAATAAATGCAACTACAATTGCAATAACGACACTTTGCAAAAACCAACGGTGACTTCCTCGAACATTCGATTGATTCAACTGGCATCAGACTAACTCTTGAACGTTTCGATGCTATTAATCGTTGCGAACGTCCCGAAACAGTAATGCAACTCCACATTTTTCTAGATATGATAAACTTCTACCGTTGATTCATTCCTCACGCATGGTGGCAATCAAGCCATTCGAAATGATTTTCTTAAAGCCTTTTCGTTTGCCGTAATCGTCAACGCTTCCAAAAAGGAACTTGGCTTGGTTGTTCAACAAAAAATTAATAACAGGTAGAAACCTATTAGTAATTGCTCTCTGTGTGATTTAACGATTCGTAACAGAAATGCAGGGCTTATGATCGCAAACTCCTTGAAGCTTACTCTGCAATTAAACATATCCGCTATCTCCTTGAAGATAGAATCTTCACTCTTTTCACTGATCATAAACCTCTTCCCTCATCCACCTTTTGTCGCAAAACACTGCCATACCAAGTTCTCGCTAATTCCGGCATTTAGATTTTATCAGTCTTTTCACGACTGATATTCGTCACATCTCTGGAATTGATAATCTAGTTGTCGACACACTTTCTCATTTTGAGCAAATACCAATTCCATGAAAACATTAATTACGACGAAATATATGACGCTCAGTTCAACGATAACGAGCTCAAGAAACTAGTGGATTCTAGTCACAAACTTCAATTCCGATCCTTTCCACTATCGTTGGCAACTCAAGTGCCAAAATTATTTTTTGCGATACCTCTTCTGGTAATCCTCGACCTTTTATTTCAAAGCAATTTCGTCAATCTGTTTGCGATAGTCTTCATAATTTATCTCACCGAGGAGTCCAAAGTTGTGTCAAATGCCCTACTGATAAAGTCATTTGGCCATCCATGAAGAATGATGTACGACAAATAGCACAATGGCACTGCCTGGCTTGCCCAAAGGCAAAAGTTCCTCGCCAAACTCAATCTCCTTAAGGTTGCTATTCTTAAACTTTTCAGAGATTTTCCGAGATATATAATCCTACCTCTGAGGACAAACGTTATTGTGTCACAATTATTGACCGCTATACTCGATGATCTGAAGTCATTCCCAATCGTCACTGATGAGGGCTTCCGATACAAATTCAATCTCTTCAACGAGTTGTCAAAACTTCTCGGTTTCGAACGTAAACGCACTACATGTTACAATCCTTAATGTAACGGTCTCATCGAACGTTGACACCACTACGACAGGACGGACTGGACACGAATATTACCATCAATATTACTTGGTTTACGAACCACTTTCCATGAAGACCTGCAATTTTCATCGTCTATGTATTAACATACGTCTCCTGGAGAATTTTTTAGCCAAAATTCTAACTCCACGCCTTAATCAGATTTCGTTTCACAACTGAAATAACATTTCAATCACCTTCGTCCATCACGACACACTTCTCCTAAAGTTTTCGTCTCCAAACCTCTCGTGTTTTGTTTGTATATGTTCTTACGTAAAGCACTTTAATCTCCATACGAAGGTACCTTACCAGTCATCAACCGGGATGATAAAAATTTTATCGTAAAGGTCAACACATTCGAGTCTCCATCAAAAGAAGAAAACCTTG
>CAVNZG010001149.1:0-29350 GCA_963693315.1 Diogma glabrata
GTTAATAACTTTAGTTAAAAGTATTTATTTTTAAAAAATTCCTTCTTTTAACATTCAAATAAAAAAAAGAAAAAGCTTATATCTTCTATAAAACCGAAGTTATGAGTTTTTGAAAACAAGTCTTCAAGCTAAAAATCACGAAATTCTCGATTTTTAGAACAGCTCTATTTACCAAAAAAAAAATCCTCGAACACGTATATCTTTTTTTCGATAAAAAACCCCTAAAAAAAATTTCAGCCAAATCCAAAATGGGTCGGTCAGATTTTGTCTAAATCTGTTCGGTTTATAAAAGAATTACCCATATGCCAAATTTCAGGAAAATCGGCAACTGGCGTATTTTTTGTTAGTAAGTATTCAAATGTGTTTGTTTCGTTATCGAAACAAAACGCTTCTCTGTAATTTTTGTATATTTTGGGTAAAGGACTAAATATTTAGAAAACTAAAAAAATAAAACGAAAAAAAGGTGCTTTTGGATTTAGCCGTCCTTGAAAATACTATTATTTTACAAATTAAAACTAAAAAATTTCATCTAAAATAATCAAAAAATTTGTCAATGTAGTTTTTTTCATTAAGTCTTATTTACTACCTTCAAAACAAAAAAATTGAATAAAATCGGTAAACTAGTTCTTAGTAAATGGTACAAAGTACAAAAAAAAAATCAAACTGATAATATACTCAAATGCCTTTATATCAAAAACAAAAAATAACGCATGTGTAGCATGTTTTAAATAAATAATAAACCTTTAAAGTATTGAAAAATGAAAGAAAACAAAAATGTGCTTTTTGAATAACCCATGTTTGAAGAATTAAAATAAAAAAAGTCATCTAAAATATAAATTTTTTTGTGAGTGTAATATTTTTATTTTATAAAGTCACACAAAGTACCTTTAAAACAAAAAAAAGTTTACTCAAATCGAATAACCCGTTCGAGCACAATTTAACTTTAATCTTTAATTAACTTAACTTTAATCTTTAATTATTTAACTTTAATCTTCTTAACTTTAAATTTCGGGCCACCCTGTGTCAAAACTAGTGAAAAAATAAAAAAATAAAAAACACGTATTAATTCTTTTTTGTTATTCTAACGATTACCGAAGTTTCAAATAAATCGGAAAAGGTCGGGTTCACATCATCGGCGTCTTGATTCGATTTCTCATCAATTTCTAAATTGATTTAAGAAAGTGAAAAGAAAACCACATAAGTGTCATTGGAGTTTCTAGTGGTATAAAATAACAAAACAGCGCCAAACTTCTGGATTAGGGGTAATAAAAGAACAGTATATTTTGACACCAGGTGTTGTAGCAGTTCGATTTTTGCCATAAAATAAGAGTCTTCGGTAAATATGTTGGCACCATCAGAGATTTAATGGAAACTGTTGTACATTCACTTTTCACTCATTCACTTTTTTCTTTTCAAAAATTTTTGGTTTTTCTTTGGACTACGTTTCGAGGCAAAAAATAAAAATTTTGAAAAGTAAATTATTGGAAAAACGACGCTTGGAAAAAAATAAGAAATAAGACTATAGTGGTTTTTATTTTAACATTTTTGGATGAAGTATTTTGATGAAAAAACAAAATAATTTACAAAACGGTCTAGAATCCGAATAATCTAATTAGAACTATGTAATGATAAAAAACGGTTTTTTAAATAAGTATGTAGGTCAGTTTACTAGCTTCAACTTTAAATATTATTCTTTTAAAAATATTGCATTTACAAGATATAAATGTTTTTATTATAAAAACATATTCGAAGAAAATAAGCAACAAAAAAAAACAATGGAATTATGGTGAAAAACAGAGCTTACTATTTTGAAATGAAATATTAAAAAATTTTCTTTAAAACACTAAAACTTAAAAATGAATTTTATAATTCAAATAATTTTAATTGTATTTTGATCGATCGTGCAAAAAATGTATTAAGCATTATGGCCTGTTGGCAGTTAGAGTATTGTCGATTTCGGATATATTAGAGATCTCGGCTTCGTCTCGATCTCCAACATATATCCTCAAACGGTAAAACACTCTTACTGCCCTTATTACTTAAATAACTATAAAGTCAGGTTAAGAACGATTATAATGATCACAAATATGCCCTATAATGCAATATAAATACACCATTATGATTGCAAAAAACATTAGTTAGGTAACGATCTTTGTTATGTAAGGGTTAAAAACTATAGATCATTAAAAGGATAAGGTTCAAGTTCAAAACCCATGCTCAAAAATATTAAATTAAATTGAAGGCGAAAGGCATTTGTCAATGAACTAAATTTTTGGAGCAATACAAAAAAAACTTGCCATGGGACTACCATCAGTAAATGTTTGAAACGATTTAGTAATTTTAATAGATCATAAATGATCACATAATTACGAATAAACAAACAATAAATTACAAAATGCATTTCATATGCATCGAAGCTTAATTATTTTACAAATATATCAATCATTTATTATTTACATATGTAAATTTAAAAAGAAATGTTAATGAAATCTTTTGAAACGATTATGCAATCAATTATTATAAAACTTTAGTTGTTAAACTGGTTTGAAAAGAAATGAAAAGTAAATTAATTACTTCATAAAAATATATTGACTTGTTTTGCGACATAAGTAAGGTCATTAAAATACAATCACCTTTACAGAGACAACATAGAGTATAGAAGTTTTCTTACAAGTAATCGGCTATAGTTATTGCTTTCGTGCTATGAAACCTTACCTTCTGTATCATGCTTATGTCATACTTCATGCATTTATGTTTTCAAGATCAAAGATGCGTAATGATAAATTAATAAAGTATTTTCAAAACATTCCTTTTAGGAAATATTGAAGGACTCACGTTTTATCTATAAAAGAAGGAAGAATAAAACGTTTAATATGCCTAAAGATATATGTAGTTATGAAGGAAATATAATAATTTTGTTTTAAAAAATTGACAATGATTAAAAAAAACTAGAGGAAAAATAACCAACCCAAGGCTAGTTTGAATTGAATTAAAAAATTGGAATTTCTATTATACTGTGCGGTCTATACTTGAAACACGAATATCCTTAAAACTAAGCAGTTACAAGTCAACACATACTTGCAGTTACAAGTTATCAAAGTTGCAGGCTCCTTAATATCTTCTGTCATTTTTAAGAAATGGTAATTTTTATCGTTTAGCGGCTGATCGTGTTATCAAGACCTAAGTACCCGCCACAACATCCGTTCTGAGGTTTTGATGCATGCTTTTTTTAATTTTTACTAATTGGGTGGTAACCAAGTGATCCTTACCACCCACCACAGACCTTACTACCCGAGTCTATTGATTCCGAAAAATCTTTCATAATTTATATGCAGTTCGGGTTCTCAAAGTTCTCAGAGTTCACGCAAAGTTTCCCTGCATTATGCCACTATCCCAGCGTGAGATCTCAAAAGCTTAGGTGTGTGCACTAATCGCATGCCGTTTATAACGGAAAAAGAATATATTTAAGGCACGATGTTCTTCTGAGCGGTGTAAGAGTTCAAAATGCTAATCTTCTTGTAGTAGAATCCTTTGTCCTTAACTTAATGTTCATAGACACACTGAAAAAAAAATTTGAAGTAATGACAAACTCATCTCGAAGTTGGCAGGTTATTATTCAAACAAAGAAAAAATATGTGCAAACAATTTCACCGTGATTGGGACAACTACACGTTAACATTTTCCTGACAACAGAATGAGGTTTATTTAAAATGTAAAGTGTTATATCCAATATAACAGTAGTTGAATAAAGTTAATAACTATTTCCATGAAAAATATTTTTTTTGGCCTTATATCATGAATTTTTCTTTTTAAAACCGCAGCATTTGAGATTAATTGAACTTTATTTTATTTTCACTTAAATATTACGTGTGGTTGTCTCAACTACATTGTTCTATAATTGTAAAGTTGTTCAAACAATTTCGTAGCTCGATTCGCCATATCTGCCCGCACGGTGAGATTGAGACAACTGCATTTCGATTGGAAATAGAATATGTTTTTTTTTCAGTGCAGACATAACATCATTTCATGTAGAGTCTAGAGTAACGTTACTTAGCTGTCGAAGGGAGTTTTTAATATTTGCGTCCCAAAATAAATTAGTTGTTTATGGGCAAAGTATATGTACCATTGGTTTCTCTTCATGAGAAGGAAGCGGAACCAATATAGGCCTCTGGCAAGTCATTAGCGGGCAGGTGAAGTCTTTTTACAAAGAAGATGGAGTCTTTTTGCTTTACAAAGGTCGAGTGATGACTCCTATTAACGAACCAATATACCACCATCGGAGTTCTTGAGATCCAACCTGGGTCAGATTTGTTTCGAGTTTGTAGCCATCCCTAAACATTTCCACTGTCTCTCTCACAGCCAAGCCTTCATGTCTCGCATGAAAGAAGCCATGGGAGGTAAACGGTTTTTCATAGCCTTTTTCCCGTGGTTTACGAGAATATAGTCCTACCGTTGCTTGTTTTGTTCTTTCTCTGATATTTTGTTTCCACTTCAGTTTCCTATCCACAACGATCTATAAATACTTTGCTTGTTCTCGAGCTTCGCTTCGAGAAACCGCTACTCGCATAGGGTTTTGGAAGCAATATCAGTGCGCTCTGGTGAAAAATCCAGTTATTTTTTGCAAGGCTATTTCTGAACCTACATTTTTCGTCCATGTTGATGTTATTACAAGGGAAGTTTGTATTCGCTCTTTAAACGATGTCGAAAATCCACCCGAAACGGAAATTATATTGTTACGTTTTTCCAAACTTCCTTCGAATTGGCCTAACTCACAATTCGATAAACGCAATCCCCAATCTCTTCCTGAGTTCGATCACTGATTAGTAAGCACAAACACCAGGTTTTATTAAGTATTCAACACCTTAATTGTTCTCCACAACAACAGGAAAACAATATTCCTAACTAGAATATTCTTTCAACAGCTTCAGAAACTCCAACGGTTTATTGTAGAAATTTCCAGTAACACAACGTTTAAAATAATACACAAAATATTTCTTCTCAATAAAACTTAAAACTTTATTCACAAAAACTAATTTAAATATCACTTTTACAATTTTCACTTCACTATCGCAGGTTTAAAATAAAACTAATTCAAAACTACAAGAAGTAATTTCCTTATATACGTTCTGCCTAATCTCTAGATATTTCGCGGTCACTTTCTAGAAACCTTGAGAAAATATTAGAATATTCGATTATTTTACGTTACGTTGATTTGATTCATAAAATCATTTGTTTTGTGTAGACCTTAATTCTAAGAACATGTACAACAACAACAACACTAGTCATTTCATTCACTTTCTGTTGTGCTTTGTTGATTTTATTTTCTTGGAAGTGACCGTAATCGTCTACATTTTTCTGTAATTGTTTAGATTTTTCTGTACTCGTAACATTACCCTCCACTTAAGCCTGTTCGTCCCGAACAGGATCTAGATCTCTCCTCCAATTGTTGAATCCAAACATTTTTTTTTCCTTTTCCTATTTCCCAGGCTGTTTAGAATTACTTCCGGTTCCTTTCTAAGTCCTGGGCCATTACTTTGTTTTATGTCAGCCCACCGTGATGAGTAGGGATTCTCATTATTTCTAAAGTGCTTCTTATCACTTTCCTTTGGGAGTTTCACAATGCCATGTTTCCGAACCATTCTCATTTTCAGCTGCGATTCGTCCCCGTTTGCAGCTATTTGAACCACCTCTTTTACATCACTCACCTCGTTATGGACTTGGACCTGTTTCCTCTTTAACTTTCGGCGTTTGTTTAACCGTCTGCGTCGGTTGACGTTTCTCTCCCTCATCTTTTGGGATGGTGCTGGATTTTCTTCTGCACTGCGTAGTTCCTCATCGCTGCCAATATTTGTTGACTCTGCCTCATTCACAAGTAGTGGCATCTCAACATTATTAACCTTTAGGATTCCACATCCAAAATCGAAGACTAATCCCTTCGCCTTCATGAAGTCCATCCCCAAAATGACTTCATTCATAATGTCTGCCACTAGCACCTCTTGTTGATAGCAGTTATTTCCCAATTTTATTTCAGCGATTCTTTTACCTTCTATTTCAGCGCATTCTCCAGTTACTGTTTGGAGTTTCAATCCATCTGATGGTTCCAAAACACCGTCAATTAAACCTTTGCGAACGAATGTTCGAGCTGAGCCTGTATTCAGTGTCATGAAGCAACATTTACCTTCAAGTTGTCCGTTGATACCCAAGCTTTCACTATTTACCGCAATTCTTGAAATTGGAATGTAGGCTGCATTCTCCTCACTTTTTGGCTTTACAGTTGCACCTTCAACAGGCTTCCGTTGAATAGGAGACGAAGATCTATCACGTTTCCTGTTCCAGCAGTCCTGTGAGATATGGCCCGATTTCCTACATATCCAGCACAGGAGTTTTCTACTGCTGTTTCTGAACCCTACGTGCTCCATTTCTTCGGCTCCTCTGTTCTTCACAGAAGACGACAATCTGCCTGCTTCCCCGTTTTTCTTGCACTCCCGTGCCATGTGACCCTCTTCATCACATACCCAGCATCTGATGTTGCTTCTATCTCTGTTTGCCAAAACTTCCCCTTTGATGTTCCCCTCTACATTCCTTTTTCTGCATCCACCAGATGGCATACACATCCTCTGTACCATCTCATATTGCATTGCGTATGCGACAGTTTCATGGAAAGTCGCCTTAGGTGTAGTCATTACTTTCATCCTGGTTTCTGGATCTCGGATACCATCTGTAAAAGCCTCGATCTTCATTTTCTCCATAAAATACGGTGGATTATTCGAGTGTGCCAAATGTACAAGCCGTTCTACTGCCGAAGAACAGTCCTGAAGGCTTTCCCCATTCCGTTGCAAGCGACCTTTTAACTCAATTCTGTATAATTCCTTTTTATGGTCGCTACCATATTTACGCTCCAATGCATTCATCACTTCAGCATAACTTTTGCGGTCGTTTTCTGGTACTGCCTGTAGTGCTTCAGCTGCTTCAACTTTAATCGCAACTATCAATGCAGCAAGACGATTTTCAGCGTTCCAAACATTTTGATCGGCTGCGGTCTCGAACTGGAACTTGAAGATGCCGAAAGATGTGGTACCGTCATACGATGGTGGCTTTAGATTAATATTTGCTACTTGGTGTACCACATGTGAAGAACCCTTAACTGTTTCAACATCTTGTAACCTCTTCTCAAAATCGTCAACTTTAGTTACGACCTTATTCAAACCACGCTCAAATTCCTGCATTTCTGTTTGAATTTTCTCGACTTTAACATCGAATGCCGTTGACATTTGTCGAAGTTTCTCGTCCAAGTGTTTATTTATGCTAATATTCAACTCATTTATTTGCTGGTTTATCTCATTTTTATTTTCAGCCAATGTTGTAGTTATTTCTTCTTTGGTAGCAGCCATTTGTTGATTGATGTTACAGCTAATTTCTTCCTTAGTGGTAGCCATGTTTGTATTTACATCATCTAGTTTTTGATTCATATTGGCATTTACGGCAGCTAATTGCTGATTCATATTCAAATTTATTTGTTGACTGATGTTCAAACTCATTTGTTGCATCATAGCCATTAACTGCGTAAAATCACAATTTGCAGGTGGCAATGAAGATGTTGTTTCCGCAACAAAACTTTTCTCCTCATCAGCTGCTATTGAATCAGCATTTGTAATAATCACTCCAAACTGGTAACTTTCCACAACTACTCCACTAGCTTCCCTAGCTTCTCGAAGCCGTATCGTCAATTCAGTTTTGTTGCCGGTTGTTGCCAATCCACGTTGTTCTAGTTCTTTCTTTAACTCAAGAACCTTCAAATCACTTAATAAAACCATTATTAACAGCTAACTAATCCGCCGATGTCACCAATGTTACGTTTTTCCAAACTTCCTTCGAATTGGCCTAACTCACAATTCGATAAACGCAATCCCCAATCTCTTCCTGAGTTCGATCACTGATTAGTAAGCACAAACACCAGGTTTTATTAAGTATTCAACACCTTAATTGTTCTCCACAACAACAGGAAAACAATATTCCTAACTAGAATATTCTTTCAACAGCTTCAGAAACTCCACCGGTTTATTGTAGAAATTTCCAGTAACACAACGTTTAAAATAATACACAAAATATTTCTTCTCAATAAAACTTAAAACTTTATTCACAAAAACTAATTTAAATATCACTTTTACAATTTTCACTTCACTATCGCAGGTTTAAAATAAAACTAATTCAAAACTACAAGAAGTAATTTCCTTATATACGTTCTGCCTAATCTCTAGAAATTTCGCGGTCACTTTCTAGAAACCTTGAGAAAATATTAGAATATTCGATTATTTTACGTTACGTTGATTTGATTCATAAAATCATTTGTTTTGTGTAGACCTTAATTCTAAGAACATGTACAACAACAACAACACTAGTCATTTCATTCACTTTCTGTTGTGCTTTGTTGATTTTATTTTCTTGGAAGTGACCGTAATCGTCTACATTTTTCTGTAATTGTTTAGATTTTTCTGTACTCGTAACAATATCATCATCATAGCCCGTATGTGGATTCAATCGATAGATGGAAAATCGAATCAAGATGAACCCGACCATTTTCGATCATATTGAAACTTCGGTAATTGTTATTATAATAAAAAAATTAATTCTTGTTTTTAATTTGTTTATTTTTTCACTAGTTATGACACAGAGGGGTCGAAATTTGATAAGAAATTAAGTGACGAGCAAAGATTAAAGTTAAATTTTGCTAGATGATTTTTTTTAATTTCAATTTTCAAACAAGGCGATTTGCCTTTTTTCTATCATTTTTTATATTTTAAGGACTTGTTAATTTTTTTTTTTGAACTTTATTTCTTATATCAACAAATTGAAAGTTACAATCAAATTTGCTTAAATATACGATAGAGAAAATAAAATTAGTCGACTCTTGATTTATAGAAAAAAATGTGTTAAAGTAGACGAGAAGAAGATCTAGTTTTAAATTCAACAAATTTAGAAATTACAAAATATATTGATGGGTGTGTACTATACTTTAAAAAAAAATTACATACTATTGAAAATGACATACTATTCGAGAATGACATGACATTACAACAATCTAAAAACACAAGATATAATAAAATATAATAATTATGTTAAATAAGCAAAGTTATAAAAATAACTTAATAAAAGAAAGATTCTTTACAAAACTTAAAGTAAGATGCACAAAATATATAAACTTTTGTAAATTTAAACCATATTAATAATGTTAAATAATACAAAAGTTAAGACAACATTAAAAAGATAAAACTCAAATCAAGATTTGAGAAGACTTTCAACATAGCAAAACTTAAATAGCCACCGCCTTAATAACATAGTAAATTGCCTCAAATTATTGCTGCTTCTGATGTCGATCGGTAGGTTGGTGAAGAGAAAAGGTCCCATATTATCAAAAAACTGACGGTAATTCTTTTTTGCTCAAAAAATGCCATGGATATGGTAATCTCTTAAACGGTACTTATCAGATCTTTTTAAATAACCGCTTCTTTTAAAAAATTCTTTTAAGACCTTAAAAATATATATAGAGTCTATATTATAGACTACGCAATGGTAAAACATTAGGTGAAACAAATAGCGGATATGCAGTGTCAGTTCGACGTTTTCCATAGACAATTCGAATTGCATGTTTTCGAGCTTTAAAAAAAATAAGTAATAAGGAAAAATATGTTACACCATAACATGTTAAACCATACTGCAATTTCGACTGAACTAATGATCCAGTAACTTTATACATCACAGTATGCGTCAAATCCGGTAGTTCTGATTTTTTGCAGACTTGTTTATGATGTTGGCCTAATGAATAATCCAAGTTTGTGACCTCGAGCGCCGAACGCAACTTTGTCAAAAATCGAAAAAACCGCGAAAAAATCGTTATTTTTTCAAATTTTGGCGATTATAACCCTAAAGGAATAGTTTTTTCTTTATACTTTTTTAAGACGTTTTTAAAGTAGACTAAATTTGCTACAATATGATACCAGAACTGTCTCTGTAGACCCAATAGTTTCCGAGATTAAGCCTTTCAAAGTTTATCCTTTTTTTCAAGCTTCGCAATTTTTTGCAATTCTGTCGTTCTGAATGAATTTTCGAGTGACGTCTAAAATATTGCGAAGTTAAAAAAATGATAAACTTTGAAAGGTTCAATCTCGGAAACTATTGGGTTTAAAGAGACAATTTTAGTATCTTATTGTAGCAAATTTAGTCTACTTTAAAAACGTCCTAAGAAAGTTTTTTCAAAAACTAGTTCTTTAGGGCCATAATCGCCAACATTTGAAAAAATAACGATTTTTTCGATTTTTGAGGCTTAATCTCGGAAACTATCGGGTCTACAGAGACAGTTCTAGTATCATATTGTAGCAAATTTAGTCTACTTTAAAAATGTTCCAAGAAAGTATAAAGAAAAAACTAGTCCTTTAGGGCTATAATCGCCAAAATTTGAAAAAATAACAATTTTTTCGTGGTTTTTTCGATATTTGACAAAGTTGCGTTCGGCGCTCGAGGTCACAAATTTGGATTATTCATTAGGCCAACATCATAAACAAGTCTGCAGAAAATCAGAACTACCGGGTTTGATGCATACTATGCCCCATACTCTCAGGCGACAAAGTTACTGAACTATAAGGCATTGTAGATTATTTGAAGCATACCAGTTGAACAAAGAGGGCGAAGTATATACAGCTTACGAATTGCATAGAAAATGTCGTTTTTTACTGCATTTATATGAAATTTCCAATTAAGTTTAGTGTCAAGATTTAAACCCAGGTATCTAAAGATGGATACATTTTCAATGCTTAAACAGCTGGAATTGCAAATTTCGCCAGAGCAGCTAGTTCTGTGATATTTTATTTCATTTGGGATAATTGTCTTGGTGAGGTGAAAAAACATCGTTTTGGATTTAGGGCTTAAGGTTAGAGCATGTTGATCAAACCACTTCCTTAATAAAGAGGGATCATCGTTATATCTGCCTCAAGATCGTCGCAGTTGGAAGCTGAATATGTCATCTGCAAAAGCCGGAACCTTTGAAATTAATATCAAATATTGAATTTAAATATATAAGGAACAAAAGAGGTCCCAAAGTAGAGCCCTGTGAAACACCGACATGTATACCAAGAGGATCACTGACAAAACCATTAACTCTAATTTTTTGTGATCTTCCTGTTGAATATGATTTAAAACAATCATGCGCAACAACACGAATACCCATTGCCCAAAGTTTCATCAATACTATATTGTGAAGAACAGTGTCAAATGCTTTTCTAATGTCGACAAATAATACGGCAACATATAAATTATTATTTAAAGCTATATGTATGAAACTCAAAAACTTAAGCATTGCATTTTCTGTGAACAACCCTGGTCTAAAACCAAATTGATTCTCACTAATGAACAAAGACCGTGTGAAAAAATATTGCAGCCTTTTTTTAACTGCTTTTTCAGCTATTTTTGAAAATTTATTCAATAGTGAGATCGGTCTTTATATAGTTATTAACATCATTGCGACAGTCTTTTTTATGTAATGGAATTACAATTGCTTTTTTATAATTGTCTGGAAATATACCTAGCTCAAATGACAAATTAATTATATACGTAAGGACATCAACTATTTAATGACTAACTTTTTTCAGCACTTTGGAAGATATTTGATCCTCTCCTTTAGAATGACTATTCTTTAATGATTTTATTTTTTTCGTTAATTCATCAGAAGTAACATGGAATAAAAAGAAATTATTGATATAGTCATCTTTAAATAACAATTCATTTTAGGACACATTGGAAAGCTTTGGGGAAGAACATTTGGTGCAAATATCGTTGAAAGTATTTGCTATACCCAATGAATCGAACACTTTAGTATTATTACAGAGATCGATTACATTACATATAAATTCCTTTGATGTACCTTCATTTCTTTGATGTACCTATTACCCCACACCATACTAGAATTACAGACAAGAGTTATTTTTTGTTTTCGAAAAAAGGCATTTTAATATATTGTGAGTTGGAAATTTTTTGTGCCTTGTGCCATTTACTAAACGCAAACTTACCGAGCCTATTGAGCTTTGTTTATTTAAAAGGTGGTGGTCTTTATTACAAAAAATTACACTGAATAAGTTTTTGCTTATTTTACAAGAAATTTTTCAGTTTTTAATTTTTCAAAAAAGCTTTTAAGTATGGCGAAATCCAAACTTGCCTTTTTTCCTTTTTTAATGTTTTCTAAGGATTTAGTCTTTTACCAAAAACATATACTCAAACTACAGATTGTTTTGTTGACGAGAAACACCAATTTTTCCAAGTTACTAAATTTAAAATTATTCAAATATGCATTTTGACAGAATGTTTAATCATGTGTCTTTAAATTTAGCACAGCATTTTTTTTTATATAAAACTTCAATGTATGTGTGAACTAAGTTAGCTGGCGTTACAAATTGTATAGAACACAAACTTAAGCCGGGCATTCACCTACAACAGAAACAGAAACTGAAACTGAAAACTATTCAAAATTCAAAACTGTATTATCAAAATTTAAAATAATAATTAATATTATGTGACAGTTTCTGGAACAAAAACAATTAAATTTTAATTGTTTCTGTTTCAGACAAAACAGACGAATTTTCAGTTTCTGTTTCAGTTTCTAAATTCGGTTTCTGTTTCAGTTGCTGTCAAATTTGTATGAAATTCAGTTTCGGTTTCTGTTTCTGTTGTATGTGAATGCTCGGCTTAAGTTAGTTAGCATAGTTGAAGAAAAAAAGCGTAGCTGACACAGCTTAACTCAAGTCTATAGTTATCCATTCGTATACCTCATATACAAAAAACTTAGTTCACATATCGTTGAGTTAGGTTAACACAAGTGTATAGGGAGATTCAAAATATGTCGATGGTCTAGCGCACAGATGTGGTAAGTGACATTTAGCAAATTGTTCAGTACAGGCATTTGAAAGTTTACACTTCAATAAAAATTGGAAATGTAAAATATTATGTGGTTGAATTCGATAGAGTTTTATAGTAGTTATCTAGTCTGTATTTTAATTATGTCTTTTTACATGTTAGAACTTAAGAGTTACATGAATAATATTTAGTTTTATACAAACCATAAGTACTTACCACAAAACATGTGCAGTACAGTACAGTACAATAATGCCATCTATTGGATAAAATATTAAAGATGCACATACAAAATTTGTACATTATATGAAAAATGAAATGGAGAATTTTATAGAGTACTTAACTCATTTTCTCAAAAAATGTCACTTACCACATCTGTGCGCTAGACCATCGATGTATATAACTATTGGTTTCTAGATACCGACGTTTTGCATTTATTTATGTGATTCGCGTTATAATACCTTTACTGTTTATAATAAGCACAGATAAGTTCAATAACACATTTTCATGTGTAAACAGTAGTAGGTGACATCATTTGATTTTGAATTAGATAAAAATCAAATATATTATTTTAAAAAATGACGGGGTTTGTTTGTTTTGATTTTCACTCTATGTCCAACTTGAATGTAATGTAAATAAAGTATTAGCATAATGTTGTGATTAATGTAATTCAATCACTATATAAAGGAACCGACGACCGTGCATTGCTATTGGATTCGACCGTCGCGCTTTAAGTGTTAGGATCTGTAAATATTGGCTCTTTTATTTTTCAACAAATTACACGTTAAACAAATTTTATGATTTAGTATTCCGTTCAAATACATAATGCGATTGTTTTTGTGTTCAAAATATTGAAAAGAAAACAACGTAAATTAACTTCTAATTATAAGATATTTTATACAATTTATATAAATGGATAAACATTTAATAAAGTTTACGCAGCACGAACGGAGATTTTTCGAAATATTGAGGAAAAACAACGATTTGATTTAATATATATTAAACGACAAACGTCAAACTGATTTCAAATAGAGCCAAAAGTTTGTATACTTAACACTGGGCGCGCAACAATCAGATACGGACGATCCCTATAATATTCGAGGATGTTATCGTGTCTTATTATACAAAAGCAAAGAAACTATGTAATTAGATTTTTTTTTACTCAAAATAAAGTATGTCCATTTAAAATTAAATTGTCAATTTCGCAACGCAACCATAGAGGTTTTTTAGGCCTCATTTTTGGTCCATTTACTTCTGACAGTATATTTTTAAAGAGAATTTGATGAAATTTTGGCATGTAGTCTGAGTTGACATGGCAATATACTGATTTGTTCAAATTTGAGAGAAGTAGTGTGGGTCTCCCATACAGTTGTTTTTTCAAACTTCAATAAAAAAAAAATTTTTTTTGTATTCTGAGTTTGATGAAACTTAGTATATTGGCTCATTTCATATAGTTTATGAGTTTATAGTATGTATCTTAAAAATTCTGCGTATCGAATAACTGAACCCATCGGTAATGTATTTTTATTAGGGTTATGATTTTTTCATGACCTCGTGCCGTAAAATTATGAACTTTTTTGTTACTCAATGTTAAGCATGTTTAATATAAGATTTTATAAATTAACGTTTCTGAATACCCGAAGATACCATGATAACAAGGATAAGCTTTGCAAATTAACCTTATACTATGTTTATACATACATATACTATGGTAGTTTTATTACTCACAATGTGTGTTTATGTGTATGTGTTTTATTGTAAATTTTTACAATTTTCATACAAATCTAGCAAATGATTTTTACTGGTCTTTCAGCATACTGACTGTTTCTTTGTATATTAATTGCTGAAGACTCTCTTGTCCAGTTAATTTTGAAACTTTGAGCTTTTTTATATGGTTGCAATATTTCATGATATTCTGTTGAAATCATTCTTGTTAAATATTTGATTTAAAATCACAAGACCATTCATACGATGTAAATGAACAAATTCCATCTAAACTGACTCGATAGCTAGGTATCAGAATAAATGCAAATTGCCAAGGTAGCCCTTGAATGCCATCTAGCTTAGCTAATGTTTGAAATTTTTTAAAAATAAATAATAGAATTAGTTTTTTATTCCTTATAAAATCTGAAAACATGTGTAAGGTGGAAAGAAATTTGGTATCCTTTCTCTATCCAGATTTATCACTAATATTTACTTCACCATTCACTTTCGTTCAATTTGAAAGTTTTTTAGGTGTAATAGGTATACATATATAAATTACTTCTGATTTCATCTTATACATATTCACAAAAATATTCTTAAATTGCATGAACAAAAAATTGATAGGTATTTGTAGTGTTTTTGGTATAAAAATACCGAACAGGTTTTGTTTATAAATTATATGTGGTAGTATTGTAGTTGTGTTTGATATATAGAACGTTCATTTGCTCTTTGGTGACTTTTATATGTCATAAGTGATTTTATCAAATTTAACAAAAACTCCAAAATTACATATTATGTTGATCATGTAGTTTCGGTTAATATGTTTAATTTGATCTATAAAATTTGTTTTATAATTCTGGCTCTATTATCCTTTTTTAATTATACTAATCTGATACATCCTATTCTAATCCAATTCTAATTGTGCACAAATCTGGTTTCCTGGATGTTGTTTAAAATTTAGTTTAGCATTTCTTTCAACTGTGAAAGACTTTCCCTGATATCGGTTGGTCTACGTCCGAAAAGCGCAATATCAAGAAACGTCCGGAAACGAGTGCATCATCTTGTTGAGCACAAGATGTTATCTCAAAAGGGTGGAGAACTGACCCTTCGATTACTTTTCTATAATTTGATCTCGATGTTGTGATTATACACAGCGAAACAAGTTTGTCTGGGATACCAAGAATTATGAGCGCGGACTAAATGATATAGCGGACTATGATATTAAATTATTAATTGATTTTTCTATACAAACTTTATTTACTTTGTTAATAAACTTAACAGTCAGTGCAAAAAACTTTTACTTCATGTTAGTTGTTCATCATACATCTAGACCAGGGCCAAACCGTTATAAATATCGAAATAGACGAAAAATTCTTAGCAGTATATGAATCGGAAAATGTAGTTAATGGTCTAAGTAATTAAGGAAAAATCAACCGAACTGAGTAAAAGTCCCGGAAAGGTGCGGGGGTTGTAGTATATACGTTTTTAGGGTTTTGTGTTAGTTTTTTGCGATTTGCGACTAAACTATGAATCCTATCGAAAAAAGTTAAATGTAAAAGTTGTAGACAATAAAAAAATCTAAGACTCTCTTACTGAACACTATTGACCATTACCACAAAATTATCGAGAAAAATGTAAAAAACCGTTTTTTTATTTTAATTTATAACTCTCGCAAAAGTTTTTATATTTTTATGAAAACGGGTGAAACTGTTCTTTTTTGTGTTTCAAACAGTCCCAAATTTTGTTATGCCACAATTCGACGTGAGATCGGACCAGTAGCATTTATAAGATAATCTACCCCCCACTCCAGAACGAGTTCCGGTTCTGTGCTGGTGAATTGGATGGAATGTATGCTTCGGTAGTTGCGGTTAAAAAAGCCAACGAACAGTCAAAGATACATTTCCGTCCAATTGCCAAGCTGTTCTATTTTTCTTCCTTATAACATGACTACTTGGTATTTTTAATATCAACATCTGCAAACACGCATAACAACAAACATAATATTATCGACAATGCATTACATTGTTCATTGTCCATACAATTAACAACAATATAAAGAATCTATTAATCGATCCTCCAGCTATACGGTTCTCCAAAATCGTATTGTTTCACGTTCATCATAACATTATCAGTCTTTTTTATATTAACTCTGTTAAAACAAACATAAGAAAAATCTACATACATAGTTGCATTTTTTTTACATTAGAACATTTTCGTTAATGTTCTCTGATACGATCTGATTTTGTTTAATGCTCCAAGAGTTGTATTGGTTTATTGGTTGTATTAGTTTCGTTAAAATCCTAAACGGTTTTCATATTTTTTTAAATTAATACCTGAAGCAAAAACAAACACAATTTATATGTGGTTGATTCTTTCTTTTTATAATTGACAATAAGAAGTTGAAACAGAATGAAAATCCTAAACAAGTTTTCGTATTGCAATTTTATAACATGGTGACGAATATGATTGATCTTCAACTTTATAAACGGCAAATGAAATAATAACAGAGAGGAAAATACGAATGCTTTCAATGATCATCTCCCTTACACTTTTTCGTTTAAGGTTATTTATAGAATGTTTTCACATTTTTTGAGGCAGTTGATTTTTGATATTCAATCAAAAAAATTAGTTTAAACATTTTGTCGAGTTCTTTTTGACTTTAAATTTTAAACACAAGATTATTTAAAATTTGTTAAAGTTTATTTCTTTTTATTTGAAAATTAATTATTGTGGGTGTTAATGCTAATTTTTGATTGACTGGATCAATTATAAAAAAAAAGAAATAAAATGAAAGAGTAAAAATATAAAAAAACAGAAAAAAATATATATATACGAAAATAAAAATAAAATTTGTGTTTTCAATTACCTAGTGTAATATTTTTATATCAAATGTATAATTCGTTTATCAAAAGCAGGAAGAATTTTTTTGACATGCAATTAAACATGCGTGCCATGCAAGCATAGTTCATTGTACGTTTGAATGCATTGGTGATGTAGTTATTTGTTCAGGACCATCAATGGAACGAACATTATATTCGGATAATATACTACTAAATGAGTGATTTTCCGTTCGATTTGATCGTATAGAACGCAGTTATACAAGAATAGCAAAATTACCAGCAAATGCTATAATGTATATATGCGAAAAAGTTGTCGGCTTACCGGGTGATAAAATTATAGTTAGAACATCAGTTAATTTTAATCCAATTTCAAATAGTCATAAACATAATTCAAAATTGGATACAATTATGAAGACGATGAAAACAATTTCGATGAATCCACTGATCTAGACAATTTTGGGAAACATAAAAATAAAAATTGGAAGGAATACATGTATACGACATACAAGGACGAAAGTCGTTTCAACGCTGGATCTTTGTATCAAGCTAACACCAAAATATAATACGTTAAGGTTAGAATTTATTTTTATATTCCATTTTACTATTACTAAATTATTTGAATTTATTGTTTTAATTATGTTTAGACCAAATGGTCTTATAAATTAGAGTTTTTATATTAGAGATTTTTCCGTGGTAGAGTCCACGCCTGATCCGTACATTGGTGTATCATTTTTAAATATTTAATAATACCCTTGGATAAATAGATGCCTTAGGCATCTACTTTCAAATTGAAAAGCCCAGGCATTACAATTTTTTCAAAGCGAAATATTTAATTTTCGATGTTTTATGAAGAAAATTATAAAAAAAGACCTAATTTATCGAAAAATTTGGTTAGGAAATTTTTGATTTTTTAACTATAATTGCTAAAAGTTTGAAAATTGAAACGAATTTAAAGAAAAGATTTTCAAATAAAGCAAACGATTAAATAAAATAATCACCACAGTTTAAACATGATTTCGGGACTTTGAAAGACAGGATTAGTTAAGTATATGTAAATTACTTTTATAACATAGTATGGTATGTGAATTAACGCTTTTTATGAATGCAAACGTTTATTTACAAGAAAGAAAAAGAAATTCATGGTTTGAAAGTAGTTTTTTTGGTTTTTCGCTTTTTTAACGAAATTTTTGTACATAAACAATATTATATTTTCAACAAAAAATATGAGCACTGGTAAAGTTCAAAAATCGAAAACTTCCTAACCAAATTTTTCGATTGAGAATTAGGTCTTTTTTTAATTTTCTTCATAAAACATCGAAAACTAGGTAACCAATGCAAAATGCAATTGATAAAAAGGAGCGAAGCAAGCAATTTTCCCAATTTTCCCATTGAAAGCCTATGGGAACCGTTTTTCGGTGATTATTCCTCCGTGGTATGTCTAATTTTCATATTTTTCATAATTTTCATATTTTTTTTTGTAAACCATCTATGGCTAGATGTCGTCTTACATGCAAAATTTCATTTTGATATCTTTAATAGTTTGGGAGGAGTATGTGGACAATCGAAAAACCGAATCGGGGAAAAATGGAGTTTCGCTACGCTTCACTCCAAGTAAATATGTCGCTTTGAAAAAATTTGGGACCGTTTAAAACACAAAATAGTTATTTATTTATCTAGAACGAGAAGTGAAACTTTAAAGTACGAGCTAGTTGTTTACGGCCGAGGCGTCTAGCCGAGGCCGAAATTACTAGTGAGTACCCTTAAAAACACTTTTCGTTTGAGATGAATACAAAATTTTATTTCATACTGGAAATTTATTAAAATAAAAAGAAATGAGGTTTAAATTTTGCTCAAAAAGTTGAACTTTAACGTCATAGGACTTTATAAAATTTTATAAAGTCCTAGGACGTTAAAGTTCCACTTTTTGTACCATAAATAATACGAAAAATGTCGTTTTAGATATCAATATAAAATAAAAGAACATTTTCACTGATTTTTATGAAAATATAAAAACTTTTGCGATAGTTATAAATTAAAAACAAAAAAAACGGTTTTTTGCATTTTTCTCGCTAATTTTGTGGTTATTGTCAATAATACTACTTTTACATTTAATTTTTTTCGATAGGATGCATAACTAATGCGACTTTTTAGTCGCAAATCGCAAAAAACTAATACAAACCCCTAAAAACGTATATACTACAACCCCCCACCCCTTTCCGGGACTTTTGTTCAGTTCGGTCGATTTTTCCTTAATTACTTAGACCATTAACTACATTTTCCGACCATTCGTATACTGCTAAGAATTTTTTTTCCTTTAACAGGATTGGCCCTGGTCTCTAATCGACAAATGTTAGATAATATTAAGATTATTAAGATTCTATTGTGGTAATGCGTAAAATTGATAATTTGTCACAAGCTTTATGAAAATAATTATAACTGTTTGTATTTCTACATTTAATTATACTTTCACTACATCGTAGAGTATAGTTTTGATTGATTTTGATTTGGTAATGTTTTAAATTCATAAAATTGCTGGTTGTTGGATATTTTCATATTTTTTGTTTATTTAATTTATAAATTGATTACTTGTAACGTTTTTCTATCCGAATTTTTCGTTTCTGGATTTAGGGTTTTGTGAGATTTGACCTCATCTCACAAATCACACGCGCAAAAATATAACGTTAAAAATATCGCAGTTGAAAAATCACAACATATGAAAATAACACATCAAACATAATGCCGCTAACGTCCCTGAAATTGAAAACTTGCTTTGTTTGTCATTAAAGTCATTAGAGTCACTGGACCCACGCCGATTTCATTTGATGATTACCACATATTTTATACTTCGTGAGGCACCTGTCCTTGACGATTCCGAAAACTTTTGTTCTGCCATTTTCTTCGATTCAGACGCTTTTTCGTTCCCCAAGCTCCGAAAAATGCTGATTGAGCGGATCTTGCAAATTTGGTATCACAATTTTTTTAACTATGGGGTGGTGGAAATCTATTTTAGAACAAGAGGGGCACCTAATCCGACACAAATTTGTGTGCTATTGTCGATTCCGAAAGCTCAAAAATGCCAAAATGTCAGTTGTCGGACTCGACAATAGCAGATACATTTTTGTTGGACAACGTTACAATCGTGTCCTAAAATAAATTTCCATCCCTCATAATTAAAAAAAATTGTGGTAGCAAATTTTCAAGATTTCGGGCAATTGGAATTTATCGGAGCTTGTCGAAAAGAGCTTTTCTCGAACGAAAAAAGGCCGAATCTATGAAAATGATATGTTTTATATGGACTTTTAAAATGTCGTAAAATTAAACTTTTATACAAACAATGACCAGAATCCCGACTGCGGAAATCTTTTACGTTATCACAGTTATTAATAAATATATATTCAAAAAATAAAATCTATCGTCAAAACGATATTAAAATTTTACTAACAAAGAAAATAAATTAACACCAAAAAAATTTCACTATTACAAAAAAAATTATGTATATTAACAAAGCTTACATTAATAAGTGTCAGCGCCGGCGCTAGCGATTTTGTCGCCTGGTGCAGTTTTCAAAAATGCCGCCCTAAAAAATCTATTTGTCGTAAATAATCCGTTTCCACATCACCCAAAAGGTAGGATATGCAATGCATTTTTTTAACGAGGTATCCCACGTAGGTATAGTCCTCAAAAATAAACATTAAAAAAATAAATAAAAGATTAAATATTGTTATCGTTCTAATCCAGCGTACGAATTTCAATAACAAAAAATTAACATTATAAATATATTTAAAAAATAAATAAAGATTTAATATTGCTATCGTACTTACTAACACAGCGTACAAATTTCAATAACAAAAAATTAAAAAAAATTGGGATTCAAGCGTGTATTTTTAAATTGTAAAATATATTAGTTAATTAAATTTTGTTTTACGCGCTTTGATTCTCGCAAAGTCGTCTATCAAGTCACTACAATCCAAGTTGCTCAGAAATTCACTTTCTATAGATATTCTAGCTAAATCTACCAGTCTTTCTTGTCCTATTGTACTACGTAAACAATTTTTAATAATTTTTAATTTAGAAAAGCTAGGTTCCCCGAAAGCTACTGTGACTGGTATTGTCAATAAAATTCTAAGAGCTACAGCTAGATTTGGTAATATCTAGTCGAATTTCTTTTCAAATATAAAATCTAATGATTCTATAGGGCTTAAAGTTCCTGAAACTATACTTTGGAATGTTTTAATTTCGTCCAATAATAGGCGAGGAAATAAAGCACAAAAATAGGCCAAACCTAAGCAAATTGGCAGAGTAAGATGGATCGAGATGCGGTTTTTTGCATTCGATTCAGAAAGCCGTCAGAAAAATTTGTGAACATAGCCACTTTTCGGCAAAAAACCTCTGGAGTACCTAGGGGCTAGGGCGGGTTATATACACCTCATCTCCTTGAATTTTCCATAAATTCAGCTCAAAATTGATCAAAGCTCGTTACTCGGGGGTTTGTAGGGTCGCTGAACACGAATAAGATGTCGGCGATGACCCTCGGAGTACCTAGGGCCCAGGGCGGGTATGTCTAACTCATCTCCTGGAACTTTCCATCAATTCAGCTCAAAATTGATCAAAGCTCGTTACTGGGGGGGTTTTGGGGCTTTTGAACACGATGTCTGTCTGTCTGCGATGACCTTCGAAGTACCTACGGGCTAGGGCGGGTTATATACACCTCATCTCCTTGAATTTTCCATAAATACAGCTCGAAATTGATCGAAGCTCGTTACTTGGGGGGTTTTTGGGGTCGCTGAACACGAATATGATGTTGGCGATGACCCTCGGAGTACCTGGGGCCCAGGGCAGGTATATTTAACTCATATCTTGAAAATTTCTATAATTAAAACTCGTTTATTTTATTTTTTCATTGTTTTATTTTATTTTATTAATGGCGAAATCCAGGAGATGAGTTAGACGTACCCGCCCTGTGCCCTAGGTACTCCGAGGGTCATCGCTGACATTATTTTTGTGTTCAGCAACCCCAAAAGCACCCGAGTAACGAGCTTCGATCAATTTCGATCTGTATTTATGGAAAGTTCCAGGAGATGAGGTATATATATAACCCGCCCTGGCCCCTAGGTACTCCGAAGTTTATCGCAGACATCATATTCGTGTTCAGAAGCCCCAAAACCCCCCAGTAACGAGCTTCGATCAATTTCGAGCTGAATTAATGTAAAGTTCCACGAGATGAGTTAGACATACCCGCCCTGGGCCCTAGTTAGTTTGAGGGTCATCGCCGACATCATATTCGTGTTCAGCGACCCCCAAAACCCCCGAGTAACGAGCTTCTATCAATTTCGAGCTGAATTTATGGAAAGCTCAAGGAGATGAGGTGTATATAACCCGCCCTGGCCCCTAGGTACTCCAGAGGTTTTTTGCCGAAAAGTGGCTATGTTCAAAAACTTTCCTGACGGCTTCCTGAATCGAATGCAAACAACCGCATCTCGATCCATCTTACTCTGCCAATTTGCTTAGGTTTAGTGCTTTATTTCCTCGTCTATGAATCTAAACCTACTATATCAGACTTTGAATTGAAAGTTAAATGCTTTTCTAGGGAAAAACAATTATTTAAAAGATCAGAAGCATTTAATAAAGCCACAGAAATATTATGCAAAAATTTGAAAATATTATTGTGTTCCGAAATTTGATCAAACCGTTCGCTAACAGGTTGAATCGCCTGATCAAGGATTTGAAAATAAAATTCAATTTCAAATTTTTGTTCAGAATTTGATATAATTTCGTCTCGACCTTCGTACGAAAAAAGTTGAGGTTTTCGACTAGGGCGCCTTGGAGCATCCGGGAAATTTGGTGGAACATCTAATTTTAAAGCTATTTCTTTAGCTTGCAAGATAAACCCCTGAAATTTTTCCTCATTTCGTAAGTTCGTCAAAAACTCTTTTGTGCCCTCTAACAAATGTAGTGCCGTCGTTAAACAAATATCAGGACTTTGTAAATATTTGCTAAATATATTAATTTAATAAAGAATATTATACCAAATAATTAATGAACAAATAAATTCAAATTAAATAATTTTGAGAGATAAACTATTCGCGTTATTTCTTGTTATTCCGTCCTTATCCTTGTCACTTCCTATTTGAACTAAAGCGTCATAAATATTACCTAAACTACACATTAAGCGTTTTAAAGCTTCTATGCGGCTTTCCCATCTTGTCGTACAGAGTAGCTTAAGAGTTAATGCTTTCACATTCTGTTTCAAAATGTTCAATCTTGAAACAGAACTAGAAAAAACATATAAACATTGGACAGTATCAAAAAAATTTACAGCTTGAAGTGAACATTGAACTGAATCCAGAAGGACTAGGTTAGCTGAATGTGATGCGCATGGCTCAAAAAATGCTCGGGGTTCTATTTGTTTAATATGAGCTTGCATTCCAATGTTTTTTCCCTTCATATTTGAGCCATTATCATAGCCTTGCCCCCTGCAATCACCAATTGAAAATTTTAGAGAAGTTAGTCGGTCTAAAACTAAATTCGTGAAGCCCTTACCCATCGTATCTGTAGCTTTTAAAAAACCCATAAAAAGCTCCTTAATTTCATGTTTGTTTTGATTTCTATGAACAACTCTAACAATAAGTGATAATTGTTCATTGCGGCTCTGATCTGAAGTACAATCAACAATTATCGAAAAATATTTTGCACCTTTTATCATATCATCGATTTTATTTTGAATGACTTTAGACACGATTGAAATTAGTTCATCCTGAATGCTTTTATGCAAATATTTGTTTTGTGTCTCATTATTAGTTATCCGTCGTAGGTGTTCTGAAAGAACATTGTCAAATTCAGCAATTGCTTCTACTAATTTGTGAAAATTACCATTATTTTTGTCGTATAACCTGTATGACACACCCCTGAATGCCAAAGATTGCATAGAAAGAAATTTTACAAAAAAAATATAAGAATTTTTACACAGTGAAAAAAATATTTTTGGTAATAAATTTCGGTTATTGAAATATTTATTTTATTATTTTAAATTTGTTTTTATTAATTAGGTTTTGGCGCCCTCCAATTTTAGCGCCCCGTCAAACTGTTCGTACTGTTACATGGAAGCGCCGGCCCTAATAAGTGTATATGATGATCCACTTCTTGCGACATAAATTGTTAGTGCATCCTTTTATGACTAGCTCTAGAATTATTGTTTTACATCAAGTGTTCATTATTCATTATAGTTCGGTCAAAATAGACATTTTAAATTGCAATAATTCGCATAGATCTGAAAATTAATACATATCTTGGGAATGATATTAAAATAAATTGGACAGAAGTCCCCATCGATCTCACTTCTGCTATAAAAGTTATTCAAGGTCAAAGGTGTAGTGACCATACGGGTGACACTGTACAAACACAATTTATTATAGTGTAATACAATAACCCAAGCTGCGCGATCAGCAAATTTTAGTTATGCGAAGCAAAATAATAAAAAGAATATAATAAGAACTCTCAGTCCGAGTCGTGATGTAAAATAGTGAAGTCAAACTTTTGAAAAAATAAAAAATTGCTTAACTGAAATACCAGTATTGCAATACCCTGATTTCTCTTAAACATTTATAATTGCTACGGTTGCAAGCAACGCTGCTTGTGGCGCCGTCTTAAGTGAAACGCATAATAATGTCGATTTGCCGGTAGAATTTGCATAGAAAGCATTTACAAAGGGAGAATCAAATAAATCTACCATAGAAAAAGAGTTAACGGTCATACATTGGGTACTTTACTATTTTATCAATATTTCGTTGCTTCATTTTGAAATTTTCAAATTTATGCAATTCTTTCCCAAAATACTTTTCAATATCATTAGATAGCGATTGAATATCTTAAAACATTTATCACTTTTGAGTGGTAACTCATAACTGTTTTCTTTATAACATGTTTAATTATAGCTTTGTTGAATTTGTCTTCATTAACTTAAACAACAAATAATACAAATAATAAAATAAATAATACAATGAACATCTTTTGATAAGAACATTTCACATTTAAAAAAAAAACAAATTTACAAAAAGAAAGTTTCCAAATGTATTCTTTTTGGATTTTAAATTTTCCTAATAATATCAAATTATAAAGTGGGCACGATCTCCTCGATCAAACAAAATGAACGAGTAACGAGTATATATATGTAGTAAGATTCTCCATCTTTTGCATCCTCTGTTCTCATCTTTTTCAACGTACACATTTTAAAAATTTCCATTTCCATGTATCATCTCAATAAACATCTCTATTCAAACTAGAAAATATTCTCCTCTTAATATAGACAAGCGTTCTTATTATTTAAAAACGCACAACTGTATTCCGTCTACATATAATATTATGACTAAGCTTTACATAACAAACATTTCTATGTAGACACAAACAAGTATCATTAATTGATATTGAGTGACACAACAAAACAATGAACTAAAAATATATAAAAACATTATTGACTAAGTTGTATTGTTTAATGTAAATGTTTTTATATTTCTGTGAATTCAAAGGCCGAAACCGAAACAAAGTAGCAAACTATTAGCGGATTTATTTCAATATGAAAATTATTGTTTTAGAGTAAAACTCGAAATAATCCGTCGTTACAGGCAGATAAAATATGTGGTAATCATCAAATGAAATCGGCGTGGGGCCATGGACTATCACTTTTTATTCTTCATTTAAAAAAAAAATAGATGTTGTCAGGGCTTGCTAAGAAATACATTTTAGTAAAATTTGTTCCAAAGCGAATGTGGTGGGATAGCCGCACTTACCTTAAACCCGATTTAGTTGACATATTTTAAATAAGCTTTTATTTATTTAAAAAAATGAAATAAATAAAACGGTATTTTTGTTTGGTCTCCAAGTTCTTGTTAAATAATTAAATCAATAATTTAAATTAATAAATTATTGTAAAAAACAATCTTTTAATGGTTATATATATTTATTTGACGAGTTTCGAATGTTATACATTCATCATCGGCTACAAAAATATAAGACTAAATATAAAATATGGAGGGGCTGAAATCTCACAGCTCTGAGATATCAAGACTTCGGTCTGGGTTAAGGATTTTAATATAGTTTTCGGCAAAAAACTTTTATGAGGACATGGTTTTTAGTTTTGGGCAGCGATGTACATCAAACATAACTCTTTGTTGAAGTACAAGTATTTTATCTCTGTTTAAAAATTTATTACAAAACTAACACGAAACATCAATACGTTACCGGAAAATTATAATCAAAATTCCAAAAATATTGTTAAATTAAATAAAATCAAACTTTTTCAAAATACCAAAAATATTCTAAATATTAGAATAAAATCAAATATTTAAATATTTTCTAAATTCCAATAATATTTCAAAAATTCTTAAAAATTCAAACTTTTTCCAAAATTTTAAACATATTGCAAAAATTATTACAAAATCAAAAATTCAAACTTTTTTCAAAATTCCAAAAATTATAATAATATCAAAAATTAAAAATTTTTCAAAATTCTAAAAATATTTCAAAAATTCTTACAAAATCAAAAATTAAAACTTTTGCCGAAATTCTAAAAATATTGCAAAAATTATTACAAAATCAAAAATACAAACTTTTTCAAAATTCCAAAAATATTTCAAAAACTACAACAAATTCAAAAATTTCCATTTCCAATTTCATTTTAAATTACATTTACGTCATAAAAACAGCTACATTTTTTTTCCCAAAATATTGGCTAAAAAATTAAATGAAATCATTTTTTGACACACTTGACATTATTTTTTGACAAACTTATAATGCCATAATTCTCTATAATAATAATAAAATATCATGTCATACGAACTATTAATTTTATTTTTTTCTAAAAAAATTGGGTAAAAAATAAATAAAAACCGATCCGAAACACGTAAAAAATGTGAATTGTAGTTTTTTTCTGAGAAACTTCAAACCATACCTTTGAATTGAAAATATTCCAATTACTTCTTTACTTACTTGAGTTTAATTGATCTCAAAAATCCAAAATAAATAAAAACCTTTCTTTTGACACACTTGACAACATTTTTTGACAAACTTATAATGCCATAATTCTCAATAATAATAATAAAATTTCATTTCAAAAAAACAATTTGTTTTTTTTCCAAAAAATTGGGTAAAAAACTAAATAAAAATCTTTTGACACACTTGACAACATTTTGTTGACAAACTTATAATGCCATAATTCTCAATAATAATAATAAAATTTCATTTTAAACAAACAATTTTATTTCCAAAAAATTGGGTAAAAAACATAATAAAAATCTTTCTTTTGACACACTTGACAACACTTTTTTGACAAACCTATAATGCCATAATTCTCAATAATAATAATAAAACTTCATTTCAAACAAACAATTAATTTTATATTTTTTCCAAAAAATTAGGTAAAAAAATAAATAAAAATCTTTCTTTTGACACACTTGATAACTTTTTTTTGACAAACTTATAATGCAATAATCTAGTTTTTGATCTCACATACCAATCCCGACCATCAAGATTTCTCCAAATTCAATGTTCCTACTCGTAATCACTTAAAATGAACGTTTTTTAAGCCAAAAATATGCAAATTTCCTTGTTTTGACACACATAATGATTTTTTTGACACACTTTCGGTACAGTTATCGAATACCTTTCGGACCTGTCCCTTGAGTATACCTATTTTTAGAAAAAAAAATTTTTGAAATCCCTCCAGTGGTTTTCCCTGCAGCGTAGGTAATGACGGCCGGACGTCCGGCCGCCCGGCCGACAGACAGACATACATTTTTTTTTTTGCTTTTTTAGAATCAGGAGGTCCTAAAACGTCGAGAAATGTCAAAAAAAGTGGGGGTAAGAATTTCACTTTGAGCTCATGAATGTAATACTTAGGTCTTTCAGACCGAAGTAATAAAAACAATAATTCATTCTTAAAATTTTTGACTGAAAAAATGCCATACTAACATTTTATGAATTAAATAATTTTTCAGACATATAAAATTTACTTGTTTTTTTAAAGAAATATGCAACAATGATCAAATAGTTATTTATTTATCTAGAACGAAAAGTGAAACTTTAAAGTACGAGCTAGTTATTTACGAAATTACTAGTGAGTACCTTTAAAAACACTTTTCGTTTGAGATGAATACAAAATTTTATTTCATACTGGAAATTTATTAAAATAAAAAGAAATGAGTTTTAAATTTTGCTCAAAAAGTTGAACTTTAAAGTCCTAGGACTTTACAAAATTTTATAAAGTCCTAGGACGTTAAAGTTCAACGTTTATGGTACCAAAAGTTGAACTTTAGCGTCCAAGGACTTTATAAAATTTTATAAAGTCCTAGGACGTTAAAGTTCAACTTTTTGTACCATAAATAATCCGAAAAATGTCGTTTTAGATATCAGTATGAAAATATGGAGGGGCTGAAATCTCACAGCTCTGAGATATCAAGACTTCGGTCTGGGTAAAGGATTTTGATATAGTTTTCGGCAAAAAACTTACACGAGGACATGGTTTTTAGTTTTGGGCTGCGATGTATATCAAACATAACTCTTTGTTAAAGTACAAGTATTTTTTATATCTGTTTAAAAATTTATTACAAAACTAACACGAAACATCAATACGTTGCCGGAAAATTATAATCAAAATTCCAAAAATATTGTTAAAGTAAATAAAATCAAACTTTTTCAAATTCCAAATATATTCCAAAAACTAGAATGAAATCAAATATTTAAACTTTTTCTAAATTCCGATCATATTCCAAAAATTCTTAAAAATTCAAACTTTTCCAAAGTTCTAAAAATATTGCAAAAATTATTACAAAACTGAAAATTGAAAATTTTTTCACAATTCCAAAAATTATAATAAAACCAAAAATTTAAAATTTTTCAAAAACACTTGACAACATTTT